>BEHA01006795.1:221847-235529 GCA_002897215.1 Eschscholzia californica subsp. californica | reverse complement strand
TTCTAAGAAGGATTTTTTTTAAATAGGTTATTTTAATTTCTTTTTTTAACCCTTAAAATTTATTTTGTTTCTTTTTTTCTTAAATTAGAATTTTTATTTCTAAGAAGGAAAGGATTATTGTTTTTTAATAAGTAATTTTATTTCTACGAAGGACTATATTTTAAATTTTAAGAAGGGCTTCTAGACAATATCTTTTATTAAAAAATGATGTTTTTCCCTTCTGTTGTATTATATAGATATCCAACTCTTTTTAAGGGACTCAATATAACAACCAATTTTTATAGAAACTAGGGTATATCCCGTGCCCTAGGGCACGGACACTTGTATAAATTACATGTTACGAAATTTATTGTTAAATTTCAAGTGTAATTTATTGTTAAATTACACTTGAAATTTATTTTGTTTCTTTTTTTTTAAATTAGAATTTTTATTTCTAGGGTATATCCCGTGCCTTAGGGCACGGACGCTTGTATCAATCAAATGTAACGAAATTTATTGTTATATTTTATTGAGATAGAGAGATTTTTATCAGTTATTATTTTTTTGTTTCTTTTCTCTTAAATTCGTTATTATTTTATTGAAAGAGAGAGATTTTAATTTCTTTTTTTAATCCACCACCATTATTTTAATTTCTTTTCTTGACAATAGAGATTTTAATTTCTAATTTTGTTTCGTATCGTTCTCCCAGCCCTAGGGTATGTCCCGTGCCCTAGGGCACGGACACTTGTATCAATCAAATGTTACGAAATTTATTGTTATTTTATTGAGAGAGAGATTTTTATTAGTTATTATTTTTTTTGTTTCTTTTCTCTTAAATTAGTTATTATTTTATTGAGAGAGAGAGAGAGATTTTAATTTCTTTTTTTAACCCTTGAAATTTTTTTTTCTTAAGTTAGTTATTTTATTTCTAAGAAGGAAGGATTATTGTTTTTTAAATAGGCAAGTTTATTTCTATGGAGGACTACATTTTAAATTTCGAGAAGGGCTTCTAGACAATATCCTTTATTAAAAAAGGATGTTTGTCCCAGTCATCGTTTTCCCTTCTGTTTTATATAATAGATTCCAGTCATTTAATGAATCATACAAATAGACAAATTCATCTCTTTGATTTATTCATCAAATTAAACTCACCTCCTTCATTTGTGAAGTTCTCACTCTAGATCTAAATGAATCTCAATCTCCCTATCTTTCTGTATATCTCAATCGATCTCAGCCTCCCTCTATCTAAATCTTAATCGATCTCAGCCTCCCTCTCTCAAAATCTCAATCGATCCCACCCTTCCTCTTTGTGTTGATTTCTTGAAAGTTGAGAGGCAAGGGAGACAGGATTTGTGTAGAAGATGGTCACGAATTTTAAAGGCACCTTATGTTTTTTGGTGAATAAAAGAGGAGTTCGTTATATTTTAAAGACATCCCACTATTTCTCTACAACCCCTACAACCCTATCAAACATTTGAAATAAAAGAGGAGTCCGTGATTTTCTTAATTTACATAATATAATCTTGGTTTTCTTTCCCATCAGGAAAAAAAAATTCACATCAATTATTTTCTCACATATCAAACAAAGCCTAAAGTGACCTCTTTTTTATTTTTTCTTAGCATATGATGGTGAAAATAAGAAAAATAATTTTATGAGAGTCGCACGTAGAAAATCACATTTCTTGGTGAAGAAGAGGTGAAATTGGTGAATGTGGTAGAGATAACGTGGACGAGATAGAGAGTGAAGCGGAAGAGAGGAAGAAAATGGCATGGATAAAAAAATGAAGAGAAATTATTTACACAAATATCATAGGACTATTTCTGAAAAAGATGAAATACTTTTCGTTTTAGGAGGCTAAAACAAACTGTTAAACACCTAAGTAGTTACGTGGATCAAAACGGCCCATCTGCCATCAACTAGGGGCTAAAATGACATATACCCAATTCTACAGGACACTTTTGCAATTTTCACGTATTCTTAGTTTGATTTTTCTAGAATTGCAGAAAAATATTAAGTGACGGTGTAAGTAGCTAAAATTTAAGCCTTTTAATCCTTGAGGTGAACTGTATCAGTTGTCACTCGAAACTACAATTTTTTCATATTGAAGAGATACTCATGTGAGACTATTCTCACATGTCTTTTTACGTACTTTTTTTTTTTAACCCAACACGTTTTTTTTTTCGGATGTCGTGGAACACATATAGCCTTGTCTATCACATCAGGAAACTTTGATATCATATCACATTTTTTTTCCGGTTGTCGTGGAACACATATTGACTTTAAGTCTATCACATTAGGCTTAACTTTGATATCATATCAAGTTTGTGGTCATCCAAATCAAATTTAATTGACAATAAATGAAGACGACTTAAACATTATATTTTTAGTTAGTAGATAGCTACTATATTTTCTTATAGGGACATGATACAATTACTTAGAGTATGAGATAATGACTAATTTTTCGCTAAAAGACAAAACCTTTTTTTTTTGAATGTTTGACTACGATGTGACTGTTTTTTTATCTTGACCAAGAAAATATCACCTTCTAAATAAGAAATTCAGAATAACTTTTCTTTCTCACATGAGACTATTCTCAGAAGTTCTTCCACTGTAGATAATTAACGATGATGAGTAGTAATGACATTTATATAGTTATTGTTCGCTACAACTAATATAACTAGCTTTCAACAAAAATAAAAAAAACAACTAATATAACTAGCTAAACATATAAGGGGACAAACAACTTGAAAATGATAATATATGATGAATCTTTTAGTACAGATTTGGTGGGCCTGAGAGCATAAATGGTATTTAATATATGTGGTAAATATTAGTGGCTCTAAATTTTGACGGGACTTCTAAAATATATCGCTAGGTAGAAGTCATAACTAATTATTTTGTGTATGCACGATTCTTCAATTAATTGAGTTGGTGAAATGTTGAAAAAGTGTCCAACTTTTTCTACTACTATCAATATAACATTAATGAAAAAAACAAAAAGACTACGAGGTCACAGTTTATGCCCATCAAAAATATATTTCTACTTCAAAATAATTTTTTTTTTGGTATCCTTCACATTTTTTAATATAATGGACGGAGCTTACGATTACTCAAGTATTGATTGATAACTATCGTGTTTCTTGGTTCTTAATTGGACATGATTGTACGTTTTCGTCATAGGCCAAATAATGTAATTTGCAACTTATCTTCTATCCTTTGTATTAGTATTAAAAAAAAATTCAAGAAGAGAAATTTAAGAAAAAGAAAGTACAATTGTTCTTATTTTTCAAGAAGAGAAATTAATTCCTTTTATAGGGGAATTAAAGAGGTTAGATTGAAAAAGCTTGTTATCATTAGTCTTAACCGTCATAGGAAAGGTTAGATTGAGAAAGCAAATTTTTACACTTCATGACTGTTGGACCTCTCTCTCTAAGACTCTAACAGTCCCCTCAATCTCAAGCCAGGGAGAGAGTGCATCAGAGTAGATAAGAGAAGTGTAAACATAAGATAGAAAGTCAGCGTGGCCATGGGAGGTGAGAATCAAAATTACCATTAGGTTGTAAAAAATAAAGACTCAAAATTAAGTTGTTTTTAATTAATTTGATTAACCGAAATCTTTATAGTGCGAAAAATATGTTAGATGTTCTACAGTCGTGATCAAGAAAATAAGTTCGTGAAAGGTGGTCCATTTGATAGGGATATGAATGTTTGATCATTATTCATGCATGTTTAAATTGTGGGTGAAATACAGAAATGATCTAAATAAGATTTGGAACTCGCCAACTCGGGTATGTATACATACATATATATATATTTGCGAGAAAATACAAATACAGGAGCATATCAAATGACTTAAATACATCATGATGATGAAATATGTTCATGACTGGGGGGAATTGTCATAAAGACATTCATCAACCTTAAAAGGCATACAAACTACCCCATTGACTAATTTAATATGATTTGTTAAAAAATCTTGTCTAATTGCCATCAAAATTCGACGTAATAACCAGTCTCACTACTCCGGTGAACTTAGTGGTGGGAAATGGGCAGACCCGTTCGGCTTCGGGCAGTCAATCTATCTACTCGAGGCGGACGGGCTCATATATGGTAAGCCCACTTAAGACTTTCAGGCTCGTCGGGCTAGTCAATTTGCACCTTTGGGGTGCTCGCGACTCGTTAGTGCACACGAGCCCTATTGGGCCTCGTTGGTCACGGTTGAACAAACACCCAGCACAAAAAACATTAAGAAAAAGAAAAATACCAATACTAAATTTTATTTGTAATAATATAAACCAAAAATTTACAAGAGAAAAAAGTACATCGAAAGAGAATTACATAAAAGGATATACACCCAAAAAAAAATTTACATTATAAAAAACATACATAAAATTATATAATTATAATAAAAAAAAATCGTTTTTCTTCAATATTCATTTGCATATATAGATAGATCTGTTTGATCAAACAGATCCAAACATCAATCTATTACAGAGATGTTTTACATCTCAGATAAAAAAAAATATATTGTGATCATATTAACAAAACATCTCTAAGGGCAAAGCCAACGTGCATGGGCTGGGGCTCCCAATTTGAATTTTGGGAGCCCCAGCCTAGCCCGTTGGCCGCCCGACCCGGGAGCCCCGGGGCTGGGGGGCTCCCAGCCCCAAAACTTTACCGTTGGGAATCCCCAACGGCTAGTTGGGACTCCCAACGTCTGTATTGGGGTGGATCCACCCCAATACTAAATCTCACCCCTCTCTCTCATTCTTTCATCTTTCTCTCTCAATTTCTTCCAAGTTAAACTCCAATTTTTCATCTTTCTCTCTCAATTTCTTCAATGGACAGTCCAAATCCCGATTTCAATAATTTTGGCTATGTAGAAATGTTAAACTTCGATTTCAATTATGATGAAGTTACTTTATCGAATGATGTGGTCGAAGAAAATTTTGATTGTAATGAAACGCCAACGTCGTCGGTAAATCCTAAGCGTTATACTCAAGTAGATGATAGTGTGCTCGTTAATGCTTATTTACATATTGCCACCGATGCGATTATTGGCAATGATCAAAGAACGGGTACTTTTTGGAACAAGATTACCGAACACTTCAACGAGCGTACAAATCAAAATCGTGTAGCAAAGGGTCTTAAATGTCGTTGGAGCGAAATTAACAAGCAATGCGCGAAGTTTTGTGGGTATTTGTCATTGTTGCAAAGGAACCCAAAAAGCGGAGAAAATGATGATGATCGGGTAATTACTATTATCACATTTTGACAACATTAAGATTTTTTTTACACAAATTTGAAATTAAAATTTTTATTTTTGCAGTTAAACTCCGCAAAACTATTGTTTAAACTAAACAATGGGAACAAAGATTTTAAGTTCGAACATTGTTATGAAATTTTGAAAGACCATCTCAAATGGTCATCAAACTTATCTCAAGCTTCGTCAAACAAAAGAAAAACTTCTTTGGACCAAGACGAAGGATCTCCCTCCACAATCCAACAAAGACCACTTGGAAGAAAAGCAAGCAAGGAGGCTAGAGATAAATCCAGAAGTACTGAAACTTCTACAACGATTGAGTTTTGGAAAGAGAGGAATGCGAATCAGAAGAGTAGAGATAAACTTCTCAATGACGCCATTAGTTCGGAAAAAGAAAGTCGACTACTTCAAAACAAACAATTAGAAATGAAAGAAAAAGAATTAGTCATGGAAGAAAAAAAATTAAACGCTAAAATGATGCAAATGGGGACTTGGTGGGCAAAGATACTTCGAACATGACTCCCGAACAACTTGTTATGCATAGGATATTGCTCTCAAATTGGATGAAGGCGAATGGGGATACATTTTAGTTATTCTAATTAGATCCTTTTAATTATGTATGAATTTTAATTATGTATGAATTTTAATTATTTATTAAATTTTAATGATTTTAATTATAATAATTTAATGGGTGAAAATTAAAACACAAATCCCACACGCATACACCACACATGCACATCATTTGGATTTGGGAGCCCCCACGTTGGAATTGAGACAAAGCCCCGGGGCTCCCAAAATTCAAGGGCTTTGGGAGCCCGAGCCCCACACTTGCTTTGCCCTAAACACAAACTTGTAGAGATCTGTTTGATCAAATATATCCAAATATGAATAGATCTGTTTTAGAGATCTTTTACGGTTCAGATAAAAAAATACATCATCATCATATTAATAGAACATCTCCAAAACAAACTTGTAGGTTTGTTTTATCAAACAGGTCCAAATATGGATGTATCTGTTTGATTAACCAGATCCAAATATTGATCTGTATCAAAGAACTAGTATTTAAAAATGAAGTTCAAAAACCTTCAATCGCTTCATCTAATTTGTAGATCATCGTTGTTTCGGCTGAACATTAAAATTAGATGAAGAACAGAGAACCATTCAACTTTGTTTTACGAAGATCAAAAGATCATCCTGTTGAAGATTTACAAGTTTTGAACGCATCATTTGATAGAAAGATCATCCGCATTTCGGTTAGATCATTCAACTTTCTTAAAAGAAAATTAAACAAAGAATCATAAAGAAGATGGTTGAGGTTTCAATTACTAACCATTTCCGAAGTGATAAAAGAATAAAAGAGATATGCGACATGCCTAAAAAGTCTGAAGATCATAAGATGAAGGAAACTAGAGAATGTGCGAGAGGACGAGGGAATCGTTGAAGATCTGAAGATGAACAGAATAAGAGAACATGCGAGAAGACGAGGCATTCTGAACATCGGAAGATGGAGAGAAGTAAAGAAGGTGCGAGAAGATGTGGGAGGCAGTAAAAGTGAAGAGATGTGTTATGAGGGGGTATAAATAGGGGATGAAGGGGCGTCTTAGGGTTTTGATCTGGCGCCCCTTCTAATCCGGCGACCGGTGTCATTCTTGAAGACACATGATACGTCATCCGTTGAATCTTCAATTTTATACACAAGTTCTCGGGTGACCCTATAAGGAGTGGTATCGAGCGGATTAAATGGGCGGGTTATTAGACGGATTTTACCAGGTCCTTAGTGGTCTGGTATTACGGGTAGAGACTTGGCTAGGGGGCCTTACTGAAGTCCCACCTGCGTTACCCCGTTGTGATGGGTTGGGTAAGCCCAAGCCGTGCTTTTTCTGTCAGCCAGACCTTCGCGGTTCGGGCGGTTACCTTTCAGTCGCGGATTTTCAGACCCTTTCTCCAACCCTAGGTGTACTTACCAAGAAAATCGAGTATTGACTTTCAACCTAACAAACCCAACATGTGCCTACCCAAACGAGTTTACAATCATATTATTATTTTTATAGTAATAACATTAGTTGAGATAAAATTATAAAATTACAAATATGGTAAAATTTATGTGACATCATATGAATTTTAAAAAAGAAATTAAAGTTTCAAAATAATTTATACTTATAATCGATTGGACCAACTAAAACTGAACTGGTTCAAATCAGATAAAATTATGAAATTACAAATATGGTAAAATCAGATTGGTTGGGCTTCGACCGACCAAAAATGGACGGCAAGCGGTTGATGCTTCCCTATCTTTTCGAAATTTGTTTTGCTTCTTGTTGGACCTACTCCTCATACGCTTTAACAAACTACTCTACTCTACCTGTATAATTGACTACGAGTCTACCCCGATGACTTGCCTCGTAAAATCGAGTCCCAACCACTCTACCGGACGAGCCATACTTCTACCTCGTAAGCACGATGATATCTCAAGTAGTCCTTATATCCCTCTTTTTTTGTCCCACTCTGTCGCTTTTTAGTTGGTTGCTAACTTGTCAGTCACAATTCTCTCGATCGACACCACCTTGTGTCCAATGACTTCACAGTTCTTTTTATATTCAACTGGCCTATCAATATTCGTCTTCTACCCATAACTCACCATCCATTTACCCTTTCAGTTGGAGGCTCGAGTGGTTGGTGTCCACCGAATGACTTTCAAACAGTTTGATTTTCTATCGTCCACTTTATCTTATATATCTTAAAAATACAAATCAATAAATGTAGCATTTTCGCCATTATCAAGTATCGACTATGTGACCTTCTGGTTTTCGGAGGCACACTGCCACGGGAACTAACACCAACGGGCCAGGGTTTATACTTATGACATTTGGGGCAGTCCAAATACAGAAACCGGTTCTGGTCAGGACCTCTTCCCCAGTAACCGGGTCCGATCTACAAACAAGTTTGTTAGGGGCAAGAACAATTTCTAGGGCAGGAGATAACCGGGAGAAGAATTTGCAAGCAGTCATGGGGAAGAAATTCAGGATCTCAATCAGTGAAACAATTACCTTATTGTTCTTATGTTTCTGTTTATCGAATTTCCCTTCGATTTCCCTTGCTTACAGACCCGGGGAGATCGTCCCGATGAGCAAGATGGGTCAGTACCATTCGGTATGAACCCTAGAAATTAATCCCAATTAATAATTTTTTGTTTCAAAATTATCAATCTGAAGTTTTCTCTCTCTATTATCTTTATTGATTGTGTTAATTTTCAGACTAGAACTGTTTGGCATGATATGATTGGTCGTCAGTGCCCGATGTTTGGTGTGAATCGAGAGGTTTCATTTCTATTCTGTTCTGTTTAGAAAATTTCCCCAACTCTCTGTTTATCTTCTTGATTGATCTTGTTATTCTGGGTGACTTTATTTTTACAGGTACTGGTTCCTTTGGCGAAACCTCAAGGTTATACTGGCACTGATCCTTATAAAATGTAAGAAGAATAACTTATTTAATTTCCATTTCTGAATCAGTGATTGACTAATTCATGTTATGTTAGAGTCTGGGTAGCTAATTGAAACATGTGAAAACCATAGAAGAACAAATTTAGGGTTGTATAAAGTTCACTATTGTATGCTTGTACAGGTTTATAAATTTGAATAACGCATTGCAAATTATGAGGTGTCTTTTACTTGATCTTATGTCATTTGTGTATTCTGAACCAGTTGGGGCAAATTATTCTTGAAACTCCATATTTTAGTTTTAGTTCTTGACAAGGTTGTTCTGTGTGGAAATTGTAATTGGGAAAGTGATGCACGTGCAGATCGTTTCAAGTTGGAAGGGAGAAATTTCTTATTCCATGGCTTCTTGTGATAAACCGAAAAGGCCCAGAAGTCCCAATGATTGAAGTGAACCTGGTAAGGATTGCATTTCACTAAGATCAATCATAAGGTTTATTTGGTTGTTATGTACATTCATCTTATGTAATATAGTAAATGTCTATGAGTTCATACTTGTAAATATCAATAGACGTTTAATTTCGAAGTTTTATGTCCTCCAGAGGTACTCGGGAAATGATTTACATGGTGTGACAGCTAAAGTTGTAGACATGCCTCATCACTGTACGTTTTCTCTATCTTTTTGATATGCTTCTTTTCATCGGCATTGTAGTTGTAATATCGAGGTTATTATGTGCAATTCTGCTTTTCAGTGGAATACTTGTAACATTAGCTATGCCATATTATGTTTATCATCCACGCGTTATAGTGTGTGCATTTTATATTTGTACTCTGTTCTAACGTGGTTCAGGTCACACTACTTCAGGAGTTCAGGGTCAGAACTATTCCATTTATAATAGAGCAAAGTCAGTTGAAACTATGACATAGTTGATAGTTTTTCTTATATTTGTTGGCCAGTGAGTATTTTGGGTGGCGTCTATATGTTGGGTTTTGATTTAAACAGTGGGTTCATAAGCAAATATGAACTGATAGTGTTTTAACTGTATCTAGTTATCAAAATAAATAAAAAGAACGGCAGCAGTTAACAAAACAGGAACAGGAAGAAGAAAAAGTAATGTAACTGAAAAAATCTGATGTTACCAAGTTCTTGCAGTTTGGTCCAAAAGCTTTTCTCGGCGGGCCATTATTCCAGATAACTTAGACTGTTGGACAATGGTCTTTCTGCTGTGACTATATGTTCTTGTTATCTGAATGAAAATGACCCAGTGGCATACATGCAGCTATCTTTCTTTGTTCATTAACTCTTACGGGTGATATATAACAAGACTTACATTACTATTTTGAAACTACATTATTGTATCTCATTATTCATGAATGCGTTGCCAAGTGGTGATGAATTTTTCATATTTTTTTTCTTTCTTGTTTTAATCAGATGTTGAAATTCATCCAAACATACGAAATCAATTCTGGGACCCACAACATTGGCCAAAACATGTCCTTGTCAGATATACGTGGTGAGCACTAGTACCTTCAGACCCTTCTCTGTGGAGTATGGACTACGGCATCGTATTTTTATGTAACTTTACAATTTTACCATGTGGGATGTTTATAATTCAATATGACGATATTAGGATTTTGAGACAATTACTATTTTGTCCTATATATATATATACTAATATATATATATATCAATCACTGTTTCATCACATATAACAGATCACCATTAGTATTCATATATATATATATATATATATATATATATATAGCGTCAGAGTCCACCGAGAACATCTATTAGTAAGTGAACGTACATCCTCTCATTTTTACTGAAGCCTCTTTCACTCAAATTGGATTTGACCAACCAGTGTTAGATGCTGCAGGATTCCTATTTCCTATATCTACCGAGTTCTTCCCTTCTTATGAGTCAAACTGATATGTACTCTTTGATATCTTAAGAAGAAAGATCTTTGATTTTGCAATTTTAACTCACTAAGCTGTATCTATCATGTCTATGCATAATTTAGAATGGGTTCTTCCACCTTAAGAATTTGTCTTCAAATTGGTGACCAACTGTTGGTTATGGTAATTGTTTCAGGGAAGAGCGGTCAGAAATAGATGTTGGAACTGGATTTTATGTGTTGTTTGGATCAGGTGCCGATTCTTCTCTTTAGTTAATCACGCATATGATATTAGTATTTATTGTAAATGGTACTGAGATAAGCCCCTATATTCTTCATGAGTTGAAAGTACATGTTTTTATCCGATATGTTCGTATCGTTGTCAAATTCTCGTTATTCACTCCATTCTTTTTCCAAGCAGTGCATGTTAAAAGACAATTGAATGTTAGTAGCATAATTTTTTTTTTTTTTCGGTTTTCATCCCGGGGGAACTGATAAAGTTAGTTTGTGTATATGAAACAGGGCTTGTCATGTCATTTATCCTTGCAATTTATGTTTTACAGTCCTCCCAGGACAAATTAGCGAGGTACAGTTGCCTTCATTTAACAGCTAAAATGTATTATGTTTGTCTGTTTGATTCATATCTCTGAATGAGTTTGGCCAAATGTTCAGGTTTGTTAAGGAGACTGTTGTTGAGAGCAGCATGCCCGGTGTTGGGATGGCCAAGGTTGAATGATTATCGCTCTTGTGCATTAAAATTCCTTCCGTTAAAACAGATTTGTGACACACTAGCATGCCATGGCAGAGTATACGACTAGATATAGTGGCAAAAGCTGATTGGAGAAACCGGGAATCTGTTTGTGGGTTGGTAGTGTTAAGTGTTAGGATTTGCTGGGGCTGGTTTCTTTTATAGAACTTTCCTTTTTGAAGATGTATAATTTATGTTTATACTCTGAAAATTGATCAATAGTTTTTCATCGTTATGAGATATAATCTGGAAGCTTTTAGACTGTATAAAATGTTTGAACTCGAATTTGTTTGTGGGTGAAAAATGTTAATCACCCAGTTGTTGAAGGAGCTTTTTCTATTATAAGTTTGAGATTGCTTATTGGAACCAGCCTTTCTTTAAACAAAAATGATACTCTGGACGAAAATCAAAGATCCAAATCAGCGGAAAACAAATCCAGTGGCTCACACCATTAGACCAACATCTCACTTGTGGAGCACCGAAGATCATGACCATTCATGGCCGTTTTCGGTCGATTCTGCTCTGAAAATTTTGGTCCGTCTATCACTTTCATTTTATAAATCTGTCAATTTGAGGGATATTTTTCTTTTATGTATGACAAAACCATTAAAGCTATAGAGAACTTCAATCTCTTCGTGAAAATAAAGTTCAATCTAGATATTATGCCCCACCACTACCCTAGCTGGGATATGTGACCGGACAAGATTTACAGAGAGTTAAATCTCCCTATAATCCTGCCAGGCCAGATACCACAATTAATTCAGCTGAGATAGTGTTCAGACGTAAGAGCCATTTTCTAGTGAAGTAATACAGAAAACAGGTAAAGAATACAGGTTCTTAAATATTTTTTTTTTTCATGTAATTCATAATGCATCTCTCTGTATAATCTTCCCTAGGGCAGAATTGCCTATAATCCCATGCAAAATCTCTCGTTAGACGGTTCATTAAGTTTGGTCATTTGGCATCTCAACTTCTTAACATCCGATTGTTGGATAGGTTTCAGCATGAACTCTTGAGCTCCTTCCTCTAAGCATCTGCTTGAACAAAACACAAACAAACATCAACTACAAGAAATTGGAAATCTTGATTTGGTTAAAGTAGTAATAAAAGAAGGATTGATATCAGGGTTTACTTGTTGATTCTTGTTGGAATGTTCTCGGATGACATTATAACCACTGGCACTTCTCTCATTTTAGACGACTCCTGATCCGAAGAAAATTATACATATCTAGTTATTGTAATCTTTTCAAGCAACATAGGGTAAAAAGCGTGATAGCAAAGATTATCACCTTAATTTTTTTGAGTAGTTCGTATCCTGTCATTCCTGGCATACAGTAATCGGTAATGATCATATTTACCTTCAAATCCTGAATATAAAAACGAGGCCCGATTAAAACCATGTACTGAGATAAATGACTTTTTTGAATTATAGGAAACTATCTACTCACTTTGGATCCTGGAGGGCCTTGTTCATCTCCCAAGCCCAAGTACTGCAGAGCCCGTAGCCCATTTTCCGCAGTTGTCACTACAAACACCAACAACAACGGCGTCAAATACATAGTTAGGGCATTTGTCATAGTTATTAGTTAGTAGCTTGTGTCAAGGTCAATATCACGCATTCTCAAAATTAAACTATACTTCCTACCGTACTTGGTTCGTGTAGAAGACTATTTTACCCGTTTGAACGATTGAGAACTACGTATACATACCTTTACAATTCGAATTTTTGAGTAGTTTCTCAATGAGTTTCCTGTCAATAATGCTGTCATCAACAGCTAGCACATGAGGTTCTTCTCTGCAACTCAATTCATAATTATATAATGTAGAAGAAGATGAAGCCATTATTCTACAAGAGAGAGACAGAGAGAGAGAGAGAGAGAGAGAGAGAGAGAAGTGAAGATATATTCAAAATGAAATGACCTATTTTATAGGGAAAAAAAAGAAGGGAATGGTGTGAGAATGGGGGAAGTCACATAATATATTTGGTGATCCTTAAATGTTATTTGCTACTCGATATGACATTCTCATTATCCTCACTATCATTTATATTTATATTTCCACCTCACTTGTATTCTCGGAATAACTTGTTTCTATTGGGAGAAGGATTTTCCTCCCTTACCCCACATTTTCGTAATCCAACAAATCAACAATATATCCTATGTTCTTCAAAATACCAAACTTCAATTATAGATACAAGTAACTAAAACTATGAATTATATTTGCACTCTTAGACATATATTAGATATATACTGCGACCATGTTGTCCTAAAACGTACTAAATTAGTCTATTAAAATCAATAAAAGATAGACTGTCTACTTATTTGACCCCTACTTGACTGTCTAATAGTAAAACAATGGGTAA
>BEHA01006795.1:205411-221421 GCA_002897215.1 Eschscholzia californica subsp. californica | reverse complement strand
AGAGAGAGAGAGAGAGAGAGAGAGAGAGAGAGAGAAGTGAAGATATATTCAAAATGAAATGACCTATTTTATAGGGAAAAAAAAGAAGGGAATGGTGTGAGAATGGGGGAAGTCACATAATATATTTGGTTTTTTTTTTTGTTAAGAAGTCACATAATATATTTGGTGATCCTTAAATGTTATTTGCTACTCGATATGACATTCTCATTATCCTCACTATCATTTATATTTATATTTCCACCTCACTTGTATTCTCGGAATAACTTGTTTCTATTGGATTTTCCTCCCTTACCCCACATTTTCGTAATCCAACAAATCAACAATATATCCTATGTTCTTCAAAATACCAAACTTCAATTATAGATACAAGTAACTAAAACTATGAATTATATTTGCACTCTTAGATATATATTAGATATATACTGCGACCATGTTGTCCTAAAACGTACTAAATTAGTCTATTAAAATCAATAAAAGATAGACTGTCCACTTATTTGACCCCTACTTGACTGTCTAATAGTAAAACAATGGGTAAAAGAGGCGACAATAACCGTATCTCCCTCAAACCTATCACTCCCTTCTTGTTCTATTATGCAGACAGCTAAGTATGGGGTTATATAGACGGACGTATTAGCATTATTGTTGAAAAACATAAAATACTAGAATTTTTTAGAGAAAAAGTTTTGCATTTTCCTTAACGATTTCTAAATACCCCCAAAATCATAATGTTGATGGGACAAACACCTACTTGGTTACATCCAATTGAATTGTATCGGATTCGATCTTTTATGATTAAGATTCTCATTGTACTAACAAACTTTACTATCACCATCTTAAAGAAACCGAGGTCCTGCTCTAAGATTTGAAGGGAACATCTCATTTAAGGTTATTTTTGTGTTGTCTTATTATTTAAGACTGAGTTTGATAGCATGAAAATATATTTTGTTGTATTGATTTAAAACTACATTTTTCACGATTGTGAGTTACATATAGTGAAATAAAAAACAATAGAAGCTAGCTTCTTTACCCATCTATTTTCTATGGAAATGAAGACTATCAAATTATATAACCTAAAATATATTGACAGTCAGGGTAAAAATGATATGATAGATATAGCCCTTGTCTTAGTAGGAGTGGATAGAGAACTTCATTTTTTGTTCTTATCGAAAAAAAAAAGATAGAGAACTCTAGTTGACCCATTAATTATCATATAAAAAAGGATTGGAGAAACATGTGCTTTATTCCCTTCATCAAAAAAAAAAAACATGTGCTTTATTCTATTTTTTGTTGTTGTTGAAAGTATTCCTTATCATTCTAGTTTACTATAAGAAGTCCAAAAAGTTCTAGGCTTTTCCCAAACTTGATAATATCTACATTTCTCAAAAATCCATCTTCCTCATGCAAGTGAGTGGTCTACCATTGTTAGCAATTTTTCCTTTTCACCTTGCAATTGCAGTTTATATTTTATTCTTTTATAACCTAATTTTATATTTTCTTTTACTTGTTCTATGTGCTATATGATATTAGTAGACATAGTTAGGAACCCCATGACCAATTAATGCCCCCATTGACTTTCAGAACATTTACTTTATGGAAGGAGTGAAATAAATATTTATTCAGAGAAGATAAATAGAGGTCTGTTTGGATGCGAAAAAATAGAGGTCTGTTTCGATGCGAAAAAATAGAGGTTTGAAACAACTAAAAAAAATACAAATTGATACTGCCAAAATAAACTTACAGTATTCATTAACAAAAGATGGTAAAAACAAATTATTGCACAAATAATGTAAATTTATCTAGCAATATCTTGTTCAAAAAGTTAATCTACAAAAATATGTAGTATTTGCTAATTACAGTCATAAGTGCTTTTCTTTGTTATTTCAAAGTTTGTACATTGATAAATAAAAGAGATTTTATCACGAAGAAGAGTAAGACAGAACGGTTTCAAGCACATAATTAATATGTTTACCCCAATAAACAAACACGTTAAGTGCTTAATGAATTCGGAAGTGCTAGAATCACAAAAGATTTTGACAAAAAAAATTACTCAGCTGATGTGGCGGTTGTGATATTCATCTCTCAACGGCTTAGATTTAGTCAAACTTTTAAACCACAACCGCCACATCAGCTGGATAAGTTCTTGTGTCAAAATCTTTTGTCATTTTAGCATTTCCCTAATGAATTTTTGTTTGTTAGAAGCGTGAGGTTTACATAGTATTACATATGGGATAGAGATGATGGGGTGGCTGTCCAGATCATCAACTCCATCCCCTGAGAATAATTAGTCCATAGATAATAGATAATGTATAAGATAATACAATTTATTATACTAGATAATAAGTTTATACCTGAAAATTGGTGAGTCGGTTATTTGGGATAAGTCTAACTGTTTGTTTATTTTTAGTGAGAATTTGATATAAATTACATCCTCTTCATTTAAGTTGACTCCGAAAAGAAAAGTATTAGTGTCAACAATCGTTTCGCCAAGAAGAAGCGGCAGAAACCTAGTTCATTATAGGAAGGTATTTGATTGTTTTTAATAATAGGATTATTTCCCTAATAACCCCCAATTTTGTGACCGGTTTCCTGCCTAGCCCCCTACTTTATCAAAAATACCCAGATGACCCCTTTTTAAAGATTCCGTTATAACACCATTAACTAGTCATCACCTCTCTCTCATCCAACTCATCGCCTATCTCTGCCACCTCATCTTCTCGCCACTTTATCATCTTCGCCGGCGAAGGTCGCCGGCCCTTCAAACATAAAAAAAAATTTTCTCTCTCCTCTCCCTCTCTCTAAAATTTTTTTTTTTATTTGTCTTCTCCTCTCTCTCAACAAATCTAGAGAGAGTGGTCTGTCGACCTTGAACAACTCTGTTCAAGGTCTGTTCGACCTCGAACAAATCTATTCAAGGTCCACAGACCTCTCCCTGTAGATTTGTTGAGAGAGAGGAGAAGACAAATAAAAAAAAATTTAGAGAGAGAGAGAGAAGAGGGAGATTTTTTTTTTTTTTTAATGTTTGAAGGTCGCCGATCGGAAAAGTTGCCTGCCGGCGACCTTTCGCACGGTGAAGATGATGAGGTGGCAGAGAGAGGCGGTGAGTTGGATGAGAGAGAGGTGATGACTAGTTAACGATGTTATAACGGAATCTGAAAAAGGGGGCCATCTGAATATTTTTGATAAAGTAGGGAGCTAGGCAGGAAACCGGTCACAATGTTGGGGGCTATTAGGGAAATAACCCTTACTAATATCAAATCAATAATAAGATAACACAAGGTATTTATGAACTTCAAATTTCCTTGAGGGCATATTTGCACCTTATATTACACGTGTTATGATTTTCTCAATCACTTTATAACTTAGTCGACTGCGTATTCGTGTCTCAATGTGTTAGATATAACTCATACTCTCCACCGACACAAACTAGCTAAAAGTAGGTAACATTTTATTCGCTAAAAAAGAAAAACCATTGACCTCAAAGTTTTAAAATGTTTCACGAAAGAGGGTGCTTAACTTCTGAAGAAGAACCCACACTCCATCTCCCACCACAGTGTGATTGTATTTCTACCACACACTTCGAAAATCGCATCATTATGCAAGAAATTGTCTTAATAATGTGGCATAGGACGATGCAACCAAATTTTGTCGGCTATTAGTGATATTGTCTGCTTCTACAATTTGAGTCTCACGGTTTTAAAAAGACTGACTAAAAAAAAATGATGTGTACCATTTGAAGCGGAGCCCTAGACTCATCTCCCACCCATATGATATGAGATTCACGTTCTACCACACTTTTCGTATTTCATCAAGGAAAAGGACGACGAATATATTTTTCACATGAAACACGTGTCGTCCTCTCTGATACGTTCATGAAACTTCTCTTCTTCTTTCTGTTTGAACTTTCAAAGTTTTTCTTTCAATCTCAGAAGAGTTTCATCAGCTTGATCCTAATTAGCAACTAAACACGTGATTACCAAATATTACTAATTAAATCACTACCCTTTGTTTAATTAAACAAACAAATCTCAACTTAATTATCTTATCCCCTTTTAATAATACAACTTTGTTTCATCTCAAGTTTCAGGATCTCCGTGCTTCTTCTTTTTTTATATTATATTTTAGTTTCTCTCTCTCTTGATCTTGAACTAATCCGATCTGAGTTTTCATCCATCACTAGTTAGTTTGGTTGTGGAAGGAAAGTTTGGTTTTTTTTCCATCTGGGTATCCTTTAATTTTTTTGATCAGTGAGTCTCGATTTGTGTCGAATTGACTTTGTTTGGTTGTGGGTAGGAAAAAATGAGAGAGAAACTAGGGTTTCTGATATGGGTTTTATCTCTTTGCTTCACATCTTGTTTGGGTAGATTTGTGGTGGAGAAGAACAGTTTAAGAGTTACATCTCCTGATTCATTAAAAGATGTTTATGAATGTGCAATTGGAAATTTTGGGGTTCCTCAGTATGGAGGAACAATGGTTGGAACTGTGATTTATCCCAAATTGAATCAGAAAGCATGCAAGGGTTTCAATGAGGTTGATATCTCTTTCAAATCCAAACCTGGTGGTCTTCCTACTTTTCTTCTTGCTGATAGAGGGGGTATGCTCAATTTTAGTTTTATAAAGTTTAAATCTTTGAATCTCTTATGGCATGTTTCTAATTTTAGGGTTAGAATTAAAAACCCAAATGTTGCATTAATAGTTGTATTTGATTTTGATGTTTGTTCTCTACTTCTTTATATTTTTGGTTAGATACTTGTTTTAGTTTCTCAATGTGTTGATTTTGATCCATGGGTATTTATCTATATTGGTTTAGATCTCAAGAGAGTACCTGTTGAATTGAGATTTTCATGTTTTATCAATTAAGGTAACTTTCGAGGATGTCAAGTAGTTTTTTTGAGTGTTGATGTTGGTCTGTTGGCAGATTGTTACTTTACATTGAAAGCATGGAACGCACAGAATGCTGGAGCAGCGGCTATCCTTGTTGCCGATGACAAGCTTGAGCCTTTGATCACTATGGATACCCCTGAAGAAGATAATACGAGTGCAGAGTACCTACAAAACATTACCATACCGTCGGCGTTAATTAGCAAAAGCCTTGGGGATAGTATCAAGAAAGCTTTATCAAATGGCGATATGGTTAATATTAATTTGGATTGGACAGAGGCTCTTCCTCACCCCGACGAGCGAGTTGAGTATGAATTATGGACGAACAGCAACGATGAGTGCGGACCTAAGTGTGACGCTCAGATTGATTTCGTCAAAAACTTTAAAGGAGCAGCTCAAATACTTGAGCAAAAAGGTTACACTCAGTTCACACCTCACTACATCACTTGGTACTGCCCAGAATCTTTTATCTTGAGCAAGCAGTGCAAATCTCAGTGCATCAACAATGGTAGATACTGTGCTCCGGATCCAGAGCAGGATTTCAGCACGGGGTATGATGGCAAGGACGTCGTTGTTCAAAATTTACGACAGGTTTGCTTGTATAAAGTTGCTAATGAAAGTGGAAAACCATGGTTATGGTGGGACTATGTGACTGACTTCGCCATTCGGTGCCCGATGAAAGAGAAAAAGTACACAAAGGAGTGTGCGGATCAAGTCATCAAATCCCTTGGTATGTTTTTGTTTTTGACAACAGTAATAAGTCATATATGCAATTGTAAGTAGGATTTGTTATTCGTGTAGTTTAGCTATTAAAGAAACTCCAGGACTCAATGTGAGCTCCCCACTAAGTATCTGTCTTTGACATGTATCAATAGGTGTCGATCTCAAGAAGATGGATCAATGTATTGGAGATCCTGAAGCAGATGTGGATAATCCAGTGCTTAAAGCAGAACAAGATGCCCAGGTTCAGTTTGTTACTTTATAGCTCTTCATTATAATGTTTCAGTGTGTGTTTGCCGCTTATCTGTTGTTACTAAATTGTGCTGCTTGTGTTTTAGATTGGGAAAGGTTCTCGAGGAGATGTTACTATATTGCCCACTCTTGTCATCAACAATAGACAATATAGAGGTTTGAAGCAGTTCTGTTGTTAAGATACGAGTGGTGCTATGTAGCGAACTCCCCATATAATTGTTTTATTGTCTGGCTTCAGGTAAGTTGGACAAAGGGGCAGTTCTGAAAGCCATATGTTCCGGTTTCCAGGAGACCACTGAGCCAGCTGTTTGCTTAAGTGATGGTATTATAAAATTCTCGATTTCTTTTGTCATTCATTACTAGGTGGTAGTCAATGCCAAAAGACCCAGTTTTTAATTATTATATTTTCTTTCAAGAGGAGAAAAAAATACACAGTGTAATACAATTAATGATACCTAAGTAACCCAAGCAACACCACCTTTGACCCCGCATCAGCATTCAGTGCTACGAACACTGCCACATCATCTTTCACCACCATAATCATCGGACTGAGACTTAAATATCAATGTGACCAGCTCATTGTTTTATGACTTTTTCAACATTTACCGTGTATGAAACTGAATTCATGCCGCTTCATCTTCCAACTAGTGTAAATGTATACGCCTTTGTCATCTTGTGATCTTGCTATTCAATTATCTCATCATCACAATTGCAAGAACGATATTCCTCATTATTGAATTTTCTCTTAGACAAATCAAAATGTGAACTCATCTCTAGAGGTGACATTATGATCCAAAAGGGTCAATTGGACATCCCTTTTGTTTCAATTTCACATTCATATTCATGGAGATGAGGGCAAATGCGTTGCATGTTTTCTTCTTGTAACTTGAGTGTTTTTTTTCTTTATTTCTTATGTTAATACCAAAATTGTTTTGTACAGGAATAGAAACGAATGAGTGCTTGGAGAACAATGGCGGATGCTGGCAAGACAAGGCTGCCAATGCTACTGCATGCAAGGTAATCCTGTTGGAGTTTTTCGTGTTTCTTTGTCTTCTTTTCTATTTTTGTTGTCATAGAAAGGTACTAACTAGTAACATGTCGATATTTTTGTTGTCATGGCAACTTGAGTTTTTACTGATAGAAAAGAACTAACTAGTAACATGTCGATATGGGTGGTCTGCTGGTTAAGCATTCAAACGTTTTTGTCTTTTAATTTTGAGCCTTAGTTCAGTTGATGGATAAACACGTGTACATATAAATTTTTAATGAACTTCATCAGTTCAACTAGACTACAAGTTCTTGATCAGTGTCTAATCTGGTACCATGTACGATCCCTACTGCAGGACACTTTCCGTGGTAGAGTGTGTGAATGCCCTGTTGTGCAGGGAGTGAAGTTTGTAGGTGATGGATATACCCATTGTGAAGGTAAACTTTCGCCTGTCTTTTGATTTTGATATTATTTTTGGCATCCTCATGACACATTTTCTTCCCATCCAATTGATGCTCTTCTACTTGTGTAGATTTGGCCGTTGAAACTTCCAGTATCATATGATCTAATTAGTTTAAAAAAAATATTTTTACAGCTTCAGGAGCTCTACGGTGTGAAATTAACAATGGAGGCTGCTGGAAGAAAACCCAGGATGGCAAAACTTTCTCAGCCTGCGGAGTGAGTTGAACTTATTTTTGCTGGAAATGATATTGTCCTTGTTCCTTACTTCCTCTTTTCAAATGTAACTGGAACTTCGATTGGTTCTTTAGGAAGACCATTCCAATGGTTGCAAGTGCCCACCAGGATTCAAAGGCGATGGAGTCGAAACATGTGAAGGTGCATATCTGTTTACTACCTTTTGTCGTTTCTCTCTATGAATACTTTTTTAAGGGTTTGAGGGGTTAATCAACTACCCAAAATCTAGGTCTACTGAGCTGATATCCCAGCCACTTTTAGTATCTTTACGTTTATCTTTTCGATATGTCTCTAGAAATGTCCGTTTCACATTTCCGTTGTATTTGACCATGGATGAATTTCTTATGCGGGTTTGTTTATATGAAAGAAATGGTGGAATGCAAAATTAATGCAACTCTATGCACCTTGGTGATTCACTTTATGAATAGACATGTATTAAATACTTTATTTAGTGTTTCCCTATCAATGAAATGATTTCCAACATTTAGACACATGGCTCTGTAAGAATCTGTACAACTAACTCATATAACACGTCATTTGTGTTTCGATATTGTTCCAGATGTGGATGAATGCAAGGAAAAGCTTGCATGCCAGTGCCCTGATTGTAGCTGCAAGAATACTTGGGGAAGCTACGAATGCAGCTGTAGTGGGAATTTGTTATACATGCAAGAACATGACACTTGTATAAGTGAGTGTCTTTAACCATTCTTATATTCCTGGTCCATGAACAGCTTTACTTGGAGTTTTAAATTGTTCGGTGAACAAGAGCTCAGTAATCAACTTGCAACACGTAATTGAGCCGTAATTTGTTATCTTCTAACTGCTAATGTGGAACTAAGAACTTGAAGTCGTTGTGGATGTTAATCACACTGACCCATCTTCTTGTAAAATGGAATTATTTTTCAATTTTAGCTCTATGTTGGGCGTTAAGGAATTTCGGGAAATTGATAGAAAAATTTCGGGTATGTCCAGAAATTATTAGAAATCCGTGATGGGCACCTGTTAGTTGTCTCATATTACTTTGTGGGTCTTAATTTTTTTTCATGTGGGGAAATACAGGTAAAAGTGGAGAAACATCGAGCGGGTGGAACTTGGTGTGGGTAATTTTCCTAGTTCTCGGGCTGACTGGAGTTGGAGGGTATGCTATATACAAGTACAGAATCCGGGTAATGATATTATCTCTGTAAAAGTTGAGCTAGCTCCTTGCATTCTCGATGTGCACCGTTATTAATCAGGAATCAAACTCTATATGTTATTGCAGAGATACATGGATTCAGAGATACGTGCCATCATGGCGCAATACATGCCGTTGGATAATCAGGGGGAGACGACACAAAATCACATGGCCCATAACGACATCTAATGTGGATGAAGTGATAAAAGTTAGAGAAATAGTGACGAAAAACACGGGCCTTCTTTTCTTTGTCCATGACTCTGGCAAGGTCAGCGATGTTCTTTGCTGCTGCTGCTGGGTATATGTTTTTCCACTTCCTCTGCTTGAGCTGTACTTTTATACATGTTCATGTAGACGTGTTGATTTCCACTCTTAATCTAATACGAATGAACATGATCAGGAGTTGTTTTCTGTTTTATAGTATAGTAGTGCTTACACCGTTTGAACGTAACGGTGAAGGTGACTTTTTTGCCCTAATTTAGTATTGGTATTTGGCAAGCAGTTTATCTGAGATGTGCATCTAAAAACTGGTTAATTGTTAAGCGCCTATTGCAGCGGAGGCATGCACGCATATTGTATATTATATGACTTCTTGGTATGAACACCGAAGCAATATCGACGTTGTACCCGTTTTTAGTTTCAAGGAGAGAACACTGAACTGAAACCAAAAGAAATTGTCCGGCCAATATCAGTGGAGTTCCAAGGGAAACATGATGAGAGAGAGAAGATGCTAACCCACAAGACACTAACTCATAGAGTCGCATTTCTTGCTCGAACTTTTCTACGGATCACCATCCAACATGATCTTATAAATATAAAAAGCAAGCAATCTACAACCGTACATATTAACCAGTCGGTTGAGCTATTTCACTACCATTTATGTAATAAGATGTAAGAAAAATCAGACTTTAAAAGTGCAGAGGCTTCCTAATTTCTGCAAGAGCCTGATGAGGGTGGTGAAAAGGTTTGGTATAGAGGGCCTCTGCAATCACAAACAGGGATTATTATGGTCAGGTACCAGATTCATAAAGGAGACTAAGCCATACTCGTTAAAGTGAATCCTCTACGATTTTTTTTTTCACTGGCTTCTGCTATTCTGCTCAACTCGTGTCTGGCTTGGTATGTTTGAAGTTTCAGTTTCTCTGAAGTCTCCTTCAAGATAACCATGGCTTTCTTGTAGTATATAGCTCGTAAGCTTCTTGTGATATGTCGTGATGTTTCCGAGCTTCTTGTCAGCTCCTATATCAACCTCACTACAGGATAAACAAATGTCTGTTTGGATGAGTTTAATCCTACTGATCATCTCAGTGTCATTCCTAACTTAAATCAATAGATGATTATTTCAAATAAAAAAAAAAAATCTGAAGGACCAAACACACACTTGAGAAATATACATACATATTAAATAGATCCAAAATTGGGCTAATTCGAGTTAATTTTTGGATCCATTCGAATTAGACAGAGTTATATTTGGACATTTGAAAAGGAAAAATAATTCTCCAAGTTGCATTGTGAGGAGCTTGTAATGATTGTTCCGGAGACAATCTCAAGTCATGCTTTGTTTAGAAATTTCAAAAACCTCTTTAGAATCATAAAGATACCTTGAATTTGTTATGAACTATGAAACATACCCAATTTGAAGTCCTCCTTTGAGTAATTGACTCTAGTCATATATCTCACTAAATAACATCAAAATCCTTCTGAAACTGGCATCTTTGTTAATATTTTGTTTTTCTGAAACATAATATAACTTGAAGATGCAAGAGGAGCCGAACTTACATAATCATCACCATGATCATAATGTGGAATCGAGAATTAGAGAATAATCCATGAACTCCGAAGATCAGGTGAAACGATACGAGTTCCAAGTCCTCTGCGGAGGTGGGGGTGGTACCGTGGTGGATATGAGAAGAGAGTAGGAATTCTGTTTGGAGTAGAGGGAAAGGTTGAAAGAAGGAATGTTGGATGAAAGAAGCATTTGTTCATGAATGAGTAATGGGTTTAGTTTTTATGACTGAAATGGAGCTTGCCATGGGCATTGCTCTTCTAGTGTCGAAATTTTCATGGTAGCAGAGCTATTTTCAAAGATTAAGAACTTGGAAATATCAGACGCGAAGCTGATAATGAGATCACCGTCTTTTAACCACAACCTCAACGTCTACTAAGACATTAGTGGAGATTAAGCTAAATTACTTACCTATCTCAAATACAACCAATTTCGTTTCAGAAAAATTGGATGAATCGAATTACCTGATCTGAAAGACCAGATCGAAACATTGCTCATCAGAGAAACGAAAAGCATCACGGAGATGTAAATCATAAGAACAAGAAGCACTGAATCTACCCAATACGGAGTGATGAGTTTGAATCACAACAATTTTCGTTTCCAATTTAGGTCTACAGAGAAGTAAAGACATGATGTACTTTAATAATTAACCAGGCTCGAAGTAATAAATTTGTCTGTTAACCGAACACAACAAGAAGATATAACCTCAGCTTGCTTCCCTCAGTGTTTTGATGAGTTTTACTACTACTCATTTGTACTATATCTATAACAAATACAATCTACTCTTGCATATAATAACTTTTACCCGGAATTGAATGTAAATTGCTGCGCAGAAAAGGGAAAACTTTCCTAACAAAAAGAATAATTTTTTTTAAGGTATTTATACCCTGCTCATGTAATTTCCAGTTCTCGTGTCCACCAATATCTTGTCTCCAGTGTTTACGAACAAAGGTACGTTAACAATAGCTCCAGAGTCAAGAGTTGCTGGTTTTGATCCTCCTGAAGATAAATGTCACACAATTAGGTTTCCACGAGTCAAACACATCGAGTTACTGGATTTATTACAACATAGCATCATTTTCCAAAACATAGACATTACAAAACAGCTTATCACGGAACAAATGATCTTAACCGTGTCTGTATCCATGAAAACATACCCAGACAAATTCGGTTGTATATATAATATTATTTTATCCGCTTGAAGTATATATAAACCTGGGGTAAGATGAAAAGCCATAAAGTGAAATTTGTAACAGAATATCTACGCTTATGATTGATTGGAAGCAGCTAAAGTATAAGTTGGGTTGTTCTCCATTTGAACATACCCTGTTGGGAGATTTTTCAATTATATTTGTTAATTTCTTCTATCGACGTAGTTTCTCAATGAAGAAGTCTTGATGGGCATGTGGGTTGTTCTTATACACAAAGGAATATATCTCTTGAGGGAATCAAATGTCAATAAGTCATGGAGGATTGGATAATGTCACTGGGCATCCGACATACCTTGTGCAGTATCACCTTTAAGACCAGGATCCACTTGAACCACAGTCATCTGAACTGTGATGGGAAGTTCAAAATCAATAACCTGCAGTTATGTCAATAAACCAATGTTGCTATTAAGTTATCTGAGTTACAGTAACGTACTTTAAAGAAAATGTACAAGTAATAAATAACGGAGACTACCTTTCCATTCCAAAGGATTAAACTGCAGTCCATGCCTTCTTTCAGCCACTTCTTTCTATCACCAATATCTGACTCATTGAGTCGAGTTTCTTCATAGGTAGACTGTGATATATATAACTCAACAATTAATGAAGAAATGTTGGAAACCTATCTAACAGGTAGTAGTAAACTCGGATATCAAAACTGTTGATGTGGTCTCGTGCCTTCCTTGCCCCCAAGTGGTAAGTTGGGGCACTCTCACCCAAAAGCTAGGTGAAGAGGTGACACTTTCACACACACTGATAAAGTGACTACCACCCTCTCCCACAACCGATGTCAGGCTAACTCCAACAATTTTCCTTTCTTAACCCGTACCTGCCAAGATCAAGACCATCTTGAGGGAGTTCAAGGATGTTACGCTAGAGAAGCTTCCGAAGAGTCACACATTGGGACCTGGAAGAGTGTCTTCCTCCTCAACAATGGGACCTTAAAGACTTCGGTAAGCATTGGTTCTTGATACATTTGTGGGTGGTCTTGGGCCTTTCTTTGTCCGCAAGTGGTCTTAGCCATCTCTCAACCCAAAAGCTAGTTCAAGAGGGAGGCTAAAGAGTGACCACCAACCCCTCTCATAACTAGTGTGGTAACTCCAACAAAAATTGCCCAAGACACTGATGACTAATTTGCAGGTTCAAATTGGAATGAGAAATTGTCTCCAACCATTTTTACATTGATTCATTAGTATTACGATGTTTAATATACTTTTGTTTTTACGAATAGCTCTAACTAGCTAGATGCTTAGAGTGAAGTGGTAATCTCAATTAGATCCTTAGACATTGCTATTAGGGAGTTACAAGAATAAGTAACAGTTTCTGAATAAACCTACCAAGTCCATGAACACAAACTGGGAACCGTCTTTGTAAGTGAATTGCTTGGTCTCCTTATTGACATCTGCTTCACTCATCTGGAGAAACAATGAGACGTTATAACGAAGCCTAGAAAATCAACTAGAATAATGTCATCAAGCATATAGTGATAGTTCCACATCACTTGCGAGAGTCTGGAGACTGGGCTATAGGTGGACGCCTGAGCTTACTAAGTGTCGAGGCATTTTGGGTGGGGTCCTGGAGTCTTCGCCGAGAACAAAACTATAAGTTGGAAGAATGGGGTTACAAATATATTAATCTGGTCCTAGAGACATAGACAAGGTGAAATTGAGCTCAAACTAATGAAATTAAGTATACTTCAATTACATTTCAAAGAGTTCAATTCAACTACAACACTAAAACATAGACAAGTTAAAATTTTATGCACTTATACATCTAGTAAATGCTCGACAACTCTGTACTAAGATGAACAAAGACCTAGTTGAGATTTATAAATTAAGAAAAAGAAGCTCAAAACAAGAAGATATTACCGAAATTCCAGCTCGAAAAGTTTTCTCGACTGTACTTCCTGTGACATAATTGCGCATTTTAGTTCTCACAAATGCTGCCCCTTTCCCTGGCTTCACATGAAGAAACTCTACAAAATAAAGAGATTCATCACAAAACTTGTATAAATAGGCAATGGGAAGACATAAATATAACTTTTTATATCTCAATCAATCATCTTAGTAATTAGAAATTCATATTTCCCTACTTTCTTGTTAATTTCAGAAGTTTTTGCATAATGGGTAGACTAACAAATTCTAGTTCAATCCTCTTAGTAATTATATATATACATATATCTATATATATATATATATTTATAGAGAGAGAGAGAGAGAGGGGAAAAAGGAACCCATATGTTTGTTACCAAGAACTTTCCAAGGAGCACCATCTACTACTACACTAGTACCGACTTTGATATCATTGCTGGTAAAAGCAAGAATTTCTGAACAAAAAACAAGTTACCCATGATTCAAATATGACTAAAGAAACAAAAAAAAAGAAAAGAAAAAGAAGAAGAAGAAGAAGAAGAAGAAGAAGGAATAGTTAAGTTGGGGAAACTTACTGGGGAATCTGTGATGAAACTTGTTAGGAGAAGGACGCATTCGTAGAATGAAAGGCTTAAGGGATATGGAAAGTGAGGCCGAAGAAGAAGGAATTGTTGGTGTCGAAGAGAGACTGAAAGTTGATGCAATTCCCGCCATTGTTGTTTACTGATGCTTTTCAGTTTCGTCTACAAATTTCTGCCCCAAATTTATGCTGATAAGAAGAGGAATGTTCATGAAAAAAACAATCGTGTGAGTTCGTACGTGCTTTCAAAATGGGCCATTTTCAGTACACTCCCGTGGAGTCTCCTCATTTGAGAGACCCTGAATTTTTTCAATTTCAATATGGGCGGGCTCCCAAATCCAAATATATACTTATGTGAAAATTTGATTTTAATTAGTATAAAAAGTATTAGTTTCAAATATAAAATTTAATTCTAGAGTTATTAGAGAACTTTAAAGAAATAAACAAGAAATATAAAAAAATCAAAAAAAAAAAAAGAGAAAGTATTTAAAACAATATTTTTTTGTAAGATAAAGAAACATATTTGTTTCCAATTGGAGGACCTAGTGCCTAGGTTGGGGTTCTGAAGTTTGAATTTTGAGAGTCCGATCTCATGGAGTTGTTCTTAGGCTCACAACTGTTCTGAATTACCACGTAAACTCTTTCAACAAAAAAAAAAAAAAATTACCACGTAAACTCGTTTTTACTTCATACAGTCACTTGTCATCTACACAAACATCGAAGGGTGCCCGCATTTCTTTATCTATGGGGTTAATTCCGTTTTGGTTGGGCTGGTGAGTGAGGATAACCATGACTTCGTCAAACAATTTGACCAAGTCAATGGAAATGTGAGTGACAAATAGAAAGGTGAGTGCACTTTCCTTCATCTATAAGGTTAATTTCGTTTCGATCCCCAATTTGTGACAACTCGTCATTTTGACTCCCATAAATGTACCACAATTTTATTTGACTCCCAAGTGCCAAAAAAGTTATACGTCTCAAGGGCCAAAATATAATTAATCTCCAAAAATGTTGAAAACATTAACTCCACATCATCTCCTTTTCTCTCTTCCACTTCATCAATTTTTTTAGGTTAAAGGTCGAACGACCTGCTATCGGAAAAGAAGGGTGAGGTAAAGAGAGGGAGAGATGAAGTGGAGGAGACATGAGATGAATTAGAGGAGGGAAAGGGAGATGATGTGAAATTATTGTTTTAAACTTTTTTTGGAATTAATTTCATTTTGCCCCTAAGGGTATTTCCTGAGCCATATCGAATTGTCAAACACTTATAAGAGCCAAAACGACAAGGTAGTCATGAAATTAGGGGCTAAAACGGACTCAACCCTTACCTGTAGGCTGTAGCCATGCATCTATGACACCATCCACAGGACCAAATGTCCTGTAAAATTAACTCTCGGCAATAACCATATAAAGGATACTAGTGGTAATAGATGAGTTGTTGACTTGTGGAATCTGACTGGTTCCTTTGTTCAATCCATATTTAGATCTTGTCGTTGGATTAGACCACGACATGGCATGTACATTTTAAAGTCATACCGAGGCCTTGATAAAAATAGTGCAGGTTATGGAGCTATTATCCGTGATGAGGCGGGAATAGAATTAGAAGCAGGTACGACATTGTGGAGAAATAAACAAACAGGAAATTGGACTGGAGACCCAATTTTTTGTTTTTTTTTGGTCAAAAAGACAAGTTATCTTTTTTTCCTTCTAGGCACCATGAAAAGTTTAGAAATAGGCTTGAAGGACAATTCTAAAAATCCCTTAATTTTGTATACCTGAATTGACCTTTGTATAAAGGAAAATTTTAGAAACACCCTCAGATTTTCCAAAAACCCTCACATTTTATATAATCTTACT
>BEHA01006795.1:159622-202366 GCA_002897215.1 Eschscholzia californica subsp. californica | reverse complement strand
GCATACTCGGAGAATGCTCGAAAGCACTTTTGTCGTAAAATCGGGACGTAATAAACCACAACGGCGTTAGCCAAGAGGGATCTACCGCGCCCGTAGGGCGCGGTGGGAACCTAGTATATATATATATATATAATATATATATATATATATGTTATATATTATATATATATATGTATATTAATATATATTATATAATATATATATGTATATGTATATAATATATGTATATATATATATATTATATTAATATATACATATATATATATGTTATATATTATATATATATGTATATTAATATATATATATATGTATATTAATATATATATGTATATTAATATATATATATACTAGGGTATATCTCGTGCCCTAGGCCACGGGCATTTGTATCAATCAAATGTGATAAAATTTTATTGTTATATTCTAGATACCCTCATTTTTTTGTATTACTTTTTTTGTTTCCTTTTCTTTAAATTAGTTAATTATTTTATTGAGAGACAGATTTTAATTTCTTTTTTTAACTCTTCAAATTTATTTTGTTTCTTGTTTTCTTAAATCAGTTATTTTATTTCTAAGAAAGATACGATTATTATTTTTTAAATAGGTAACTTTATCTCTAAAAAGGACTATATTTTAAATTTTGAGAATGACTTCTAGACAATATCCTTTATTAAAAAAGAGTGTTTGTCCCCAGTCATCATTTTCCCTTCTGTTTTATTATATAGACTAGGGTATATCCCGTGCTCTATGGCACGGACACTTATATCAATCAAATGTTACGGGATTTATTGTTATATTTTATTGAGAGATTTTTATTAGTTAATATGTTTTTGTATTTTTTTTGTTTCTTTTGTCTTAAATTAGTTATTATTTTATTGAGAAAGAGAGATTTTAATTTCTTCATTTAACCCTTGAAATTTATTTATTTTTCTTTTTTTTCTTAAATTAGTTATTTTCTTACTAAGAAGGAAAAGATTATTGTTTTTTTTTAAATAGGTAACTTTATTTCTACGAAGGACTATATTTTAAATTTTTAGAGGGACTTCTAGACAATATCCTTTATTAAAAAAGGATGTTTGTCCCAGTCATCATTTTCCCTTCTGTTTTATATAATAGATATTATATACATTTGGGAACTGGCCGAACGGGTAGTGGGGGTGATTGTCATTTGGGAACTGGCCGAACGGGTAGTGGGGGTGATTGTCATTTGGGAACTGGCCGAACGGGTAGTGGGGGTGATTGCCAAGTGGGGGTGAACATATTAAAGAAACAGAGAAGACAGAGAAAAAAAACTGAAGAGAGAGAGAGAGACTGTTACCACCATCTTCCTGGTTTTTTTTTTTCTTAGAACTCTAAAGTCTCTACTTCTTAAATCCTGAATATTAATCCCCAAATGAGAGTTAACACGGTTGTACAGGCATTACATGTTACTACAAGGGGAAGCACCATGTGTAACATATATATACACTAGGGTATAGCCCGTGCCTTACGTGCACAGATTTTCTAAAAATGACAAAGATGTTTAAAATGGAAATATGATATAGAGAGAGATAGGTTTAAATATATACACATATACAATAGGTAGTTATGGGAGATTGTTCTGGTCGTCGGTAGTAGTTTTGGATGAGGAGATTTTAGGGAGAAAGTTAAGGGATTATTGATTGTGGGTAATCGAATTGGTAGAGAGATTGAGTAGTTAGAATCGAATTGGTAGAGAGATTTTAGGGAGAAGAAGATGTGGGCAGTTTTTTTGTTATTATTTAAGACATAAATAGGCTTTAGCATATATCTAATTACGAAATTTGTTAGTATAAAAATCTTACGGACACGAATATCTCATAGATAAATCGTACAGTCCATCTCGAAAAAAAAAACCATTGCTATATATAATATATATATATATATATGACTTTCGATAAAAAATAAGTGATTCCAAAACTTCACATTAGAAAAAATAAGATTTACGTGAAAATGTCGTTAATAGTTTAAACAACAAAAACTTAAGAAAAATGGATAGTCAACAGTTTATAATGTATGTGATATTTGACAATTTGGGGACAAAGAAATTATTAGAAGATAGTATGGAACCTAAAGAAATGGGTAAAACTTGACCTTGTAAAAAAAAGGTCAAAATAGAATGTTGGTGAGAAGTAGGGGCCATAAATTGAGACCAAAAACGAAAAACACATAACATAAGGGGCTAACACGAAATTAATTCAAAAAATGAGAAAAACCTTTTACACCAGGGACAAGGATTCGAACCCGTGACCTGTGGGAGGCAGGGACGAAACCACCCTGGCTAGCCCTAACTTTTGTTATGAAATTACATTGACTAGCACTAGTTTCATAAATTCGGCCCCTGGTTGCAGCCAGGGGCTGCCTCCACATAGCTCCGCCGTTGAACATGGTACTGGAGCTCTCATGGACAGGTCGAGATTTATTAACCTTAGTCCTGCCTTGAAGGGAGTGTTTAGTAACTCGAACCTTGGCGTTAAGTGTATTAGCATTAGCATTATCCCACATGCACGAGGCATTATAGTTTGCAAAGTAGACGAGCGTTGGTCCTTTCTTTGTAAGACGGTTTTCAAAGAGAGTTGGGCCTAATAGGCTCTAACAATACACACATACATATACGACTCCCTTTGCAATAACTTATGTAGTATTTCATGAGAATTATATGAACAGCACACCGGTAGAAAAGAGCGTACGAGTGGTGGTGATAAAAGAGATAAAAGGGTCTCAGTATGGGTTGCAGCTGGAGAGTTGGGTCAGGGATGGTTTAGCCGCCATCGACAAATATGAAGACGAAGAAGAAGAGGAACTTGAGAAACTCATTGCCTTCTTCCAGTCTAAATACTTCAAGCAACACTCTGTTATCACCTTCACCTTTCCGGCTGCCACCCCTGTTTCAGCAGAGGTACCTAATTCCGTTTTTAATTACGTGTTGAACTGTTGATAGCCAATCATAATTAATATATTCAATACATTATATGTGCTAATTTTGTCAAGAAACAAAAACAGATTGTGGTTACAACGACAGACGATGGACAGATCAAGGAAGGCAAGATCAAAGTAGAAAACGCTAACGTAGCGGAGATGATACAAAAATGGTACATGGGTGGGAGCAGGGTTGTCTCCCCATCGATCATTAAGTCCCTCGCTACCAATATCGGGGCACTACTTAATTAGTTTCTTAGATTGATTAATAATGTGTTTTGTTTAGACGAAACTAGTTGTGAGAAGTTCAAAATGTTAATCTTGTTCGTTAGTCATGAAGAATTTAAGAGGAAAACAAGCAACATTCATGTTAATTATCAAACTGAATTGATCTCTTTTTTACATTATTCATACTCATTGTTTTTGTCCATGGTTCACATTGTTGAAATAAAGAAAGAATATGGATTACCAAGATTGTCTCTTATCCTCATCATATTTAAGGAACCAAATATTGTTGAAATAAAGAAAGATAGATTGTCTCTTATCCTCATCATATTTAAGGAACCAAATATATGGTTTCCTTTCATATCCAAGAATTACAACCAGTGACAACTTGCCTTCTTTATATAGATCCATTGTACAATAGCATAAATAGAGGTCATTATTCCCTTGTAAAATCATCAAGCAATACAATTTCATTTCAATACAATTTCTTTTTCTTAATTCTCTCTTGATAACATGGTATCCGAGCATGGTTTTTAATCTGCTCATCATCTACCCAAACCACAACCAGTCATTACCGAGTCACCATGTCAAATGAAGATAACTCGGGTAATGACCTCACCTTACAACTTGCCAATCTGCTCAAAAATTCCCAACCAAAAAGCCCACAACTATCTGATAGTTTACAAATCAATCTGAAACTTACCAGTCAAAACTATGCGCTATGGACCCGGATGATTCGGGTCGCCATAGGCGGAAGGTCAAAAAACTTGCTGAAACATTTAACTTCAAACCCACCAGATCGAAATCATGAAGCTTACAAACAATGGGAACAAGACGACTTAGTCGTTTTTTCATGGTTGATACAGAATATTGAATCAGTACTTGCGGGCAATCTAACCGAGTTTCCCACAGCAAAATCGTTGTGGGATGCTCTGTTGGTCACATATAGCAGTGGTAAAGACAAGTTGCAAACGTTCAACCTTCACGTTAAAGCAAATGACATCAAACAGAATGAAAGTTCCCTTGAAGATTTCTGGATTACACTACAAGGTATTTGGGGTGAGATTGACCGAATCGATCCGAATCCCATGAAGTGTCCAGAAGACATCCAAACCTACTCAAAAATCAGGTCAGAACAGAAACTTTTTCAATTTTTAAATGCCCTAAATCGAAAATATGACCCCATTAAAAGGGAAATTCTTCGGTTAGAACCTCTCCCAACTGCAGAAGCAGCCTATGCGGCTGTCCGTAAAGAGGCTGCTCACCAGACCATTCTAGGAGCAACGTCTATTGATGCAGGTAACATAGCAGCCGGTTTGAGTGCCTCCGAAACAGGAATAGGGCTCATAACAAAGGGTCACCGTCGATCCGAGGGAAAAAACTTGGACCATCAACCAAAGAGGACAAGTCTCACCTTAAGTGTACTCACTGTGGTATGACAAAACATACCAAAGAGCAATGTTTTAAGCTTGTCGGATATCCCGAGTGGTGGTCTGACGGTCACAAAAAAGGAATAAAAAATAATGGTCAAGAAACAGGGAAAGCTTCTTCTGCAGTGGGCAACAATGAAGCTGCCAACACCTATAACAGTGATTGGAACAGTAGTGGATTTGGGGGAATGGTTATGGTACATGATGAAGAAGAGCATGGGGGGTTCTCAATGTCTACAGGTATTGGGTTTGAGAGAGACATCTCAAAAACCCATTCTTACTCTCTATTTAATTACAATTTACCTCCTAAAAGTTATATTAAAAGAAGACAAGAACAATCATAGATATTTGATTGCGGAGCCACAGACACCATGAGTTACGAGTTATCAGATTTTGTTACATCAACCAAACCTACAAAATCATATATACAAGCAGCGAATGGAGAAACAATGAATGTGAAAAATGGGGGAACAATTGAAATTTCTCCAACGCTTAAACTTTCTAATTGTCTCTATGTTCCCTCCTTGTCACATAAACTCTTATCAATAAGTCATGTAACAAAAGAGTTAAATTGCTCAGTCCTCATGCAACCTACTTTTTGTATTTTACAGGATATCAGGACGGGAGCGATTATTGGGCGTGGCACTGAAAGACAAGGGCTGTATTACGTGGATGAGGTGACTCAAAGTGGTACTGCAATGCTTTCTCATGGGATAGCAGAACGTGAAGCCTGGTTATGGCATAGAAGATTGGGCATCCATCCACGGGTTATTTGCATATTTTATTTCCTAATTTACTTCCTTCCAGTTATAAGACACATTGTGAGACTTGTGTTTTAGCTAAAAGTCATCGAAAAACCTTTAAACCAAGTAACACAAGGGTTGATATACCTTTTTCATTAATCCACTCGGACGTATGGGGTCCAGCTCCAGTTATTGGTGGACAAAATCTTCGTTTTTTTGTGATATTTGTGGATGATTGTACACGAATGACCTGGGTGTATCTATTAAAAAATAAGTCTGAAGTTCTTAAGAAATTCAAGATTTTTTACACCATGATCCAAACCCAATTTCAAAAAAACATTTAAATTTTCCGATCAGATAACGGAGGGGAATTTGTTAACACCAATATGAAACAATTTTTCCAAACCAAAGGCGTAATTCATCAAACCACCTGCACCCATACTCCCGAACAAAATGGTGTCGCGGAACGAAAAAATCGCATACTGTTAGAAATAACCAGGGCCCTTCTAATTGAATCACAGGTTCCCAAACTTTACTGGCCAGAAGCCCTTGCTACGGCCACTTATCTTATTAATCGGTTGCCCACTCAAATCCTAAAAACAAAAACCCCATTACAAGTTCTTTCAAAAACCACAAAACTGCCCCCCATTTTTACTCTTGAACCCCGAATTTTTGGATGCACTGTTTTTGTCCATATACCTAAGTCAAACAGAACTAAACTCGATCCATGTGCTGAAAAATGTGTCTTTGTTGGATATGGAGTAGATCAAAAGGGATATCGATGCTACAACCCAAAAACCAGACATATGTTTACCACTATGAACTGTGATTTTCTTGAAACCGAGTATTATTTTGCCTCCCAACACAGTAGCCAAGGGGATAGTGAATCTCTTGGCACACTGAGTTGGATGAGATATGTGACATGTGAAGAAGGGAGAAGCCACAGTATCCAAAATGAGTCTCCTCCTTCCACACATACAGAAGTTCCGAATGTCAGTGTCACCCAAGAAACTGCTCCCAACCTGATACCTGAGGTAAGTAATACTACTCCACCTGATCCTAATATTCTACCTGATCCTGTTGAAACTGCTGAGAATATTACTAATGAAACTACAGAAGAAGATGACAATATACAGGAAAATTCTCCAACACAAGATACAAGGGGAAGATATGAGTTGCCTCCTAGGGCAAATCGGGGAGTCCCACCTAAAAGATATTCTCCAGAAAAGGAGGCTCGAGGATGTAGATATCCTATTGCTAACATAGCCAAAGGAAATCTTTCCAGGGAAGCCAAGGCGTTCTCCTCATCTCTGTATGCTGAAGAAATTCCTCACAACACTGAACAAGCCTTAAAATCAAAGCACTGGAAAGATGCAATGGAAGAAGAGATGAGAGCCTTGAGAAAAAACAACACGTGGGAAAAATGTGTCTTGCCATCAGGGAAGAAAACAGTTGGATGTCGTTGGGTCTATACAATTAAGTACAAACCCGACGGTACAATCGAAAGATATAAAGCTAGGTTGGTAGCTAAAGGCTACGCTCAAATGTACGGGATTGATTACTCGGAAACTTTCTCTCCAGTCGCAAAGATCAATACTATCAGAGTTCTCTTTTCCATAGCAGCAAATAAAGATTGGCCACTTCACCAATTGGATGTAAAAAATGCTTTCCTACATGGAGAGCTTAAAGAAGAAGTTTATATGGAAGCTCCACATGGGTTCACCAATAACTTTGGAGAAAGGGAAGTATGCCTTCTAAAAAAATCTCTGTACGGTTTGAAGCAGTCTCCTAGAGCATGGTTTGGCAGATTCACCTTAGCCATGAAGAACTATGGGTTTAAGCAAAGTAACTCTGATCATACATTGTTCTTGAAACAGAGAAACAACCTCATAACCTGTCTAATAATCTATGTTGATGACATGATTATTACAGGTAATGATCATGAAGAAATAGCCAGATTAAAGAAAAACTTGTTTACAGAGTTTGAAATGAAAGACCTAGGGAGACTTAAATACTTTCTTGGAATTGAAGTTCTAAGATCGAAACAGGGAATTTTCATATGTCAAAAGAAGTATGTTCTTGATTTATTAGCAGAAGTTGGAATGGTCGATTGCAAACCAGTAGATACTCCTATGATTGTGAACCAAAAGCTCTATATGGAGGAAATAGCAGAGCTAGCTGACAAAAAAAGATACCAACGAATGGTAGGAAAATTGATATATCTCTCACACACTCGACCTGATATAACATATGTTGTAGGAGTGGTAAGTCAATTTATGCATCAGCCCCAGAGTGCTCATATGGAAGCAGTCTTAAGAATTCTAAGATATCTCAAAGGAACAGCTGGTCATGGAGTCTTGTTCGGACCTAATGGACATCTAGAAACTCAATTATACACTGATGCAGATTGGGCAGGAGATAAAGGCAATCGAAGGTCAACGTCAGGATACTTTACCCTGGTTGGTGGAAATCTCGTGACTTGGAGAAGCAAAAAACAAAAGGTAGTGGCTCTTTCAAGTGTTGAAGCTGAATTCAGAGGGATAGCAAGGGGGTTAACTGAAGTACTATGGGTGCGAAATCTCTTAACTGAGATAGGATATCCACCACAAGAAACTAGCAAGATTATAAGTGATAATGAAGCAGCCATCCAAATTTCAGAGAATCCAGTACAACACGATCGAACGAAGCACATAGAGGTAGATCGACACTTCATCAAAGAGAAGCTGGAAGCAAAGATCATTACCCTACCCTTTGTGCGATCAGAAAACCAACTTGCTGATATTTTAACAAAATCAGTTAATGAAAGAATCCTTCACAATTGTCTGGACAAGTTGAATTTTGGAAATCCCACAATTCAACTTGAGGGGGAGTGTTGAAATAAAGAAAGAATATGGATTACCAAGATTGTCTCTTATGCTCATCATATTTAAGGAACCAAATATTGTTGAAATAAAGAAAGAATATGGATCACCAAGATTGTCTCTTATCCTCATTATATTTAAGGAACCAAATATATGGTTTCCTTTCATATCCAAGAATTACAACCAGTGACAACTTGCCTTCTTTATATAGATCCATTGTACAATAACATAAATAGAGGTCATTATTCCCTTGTAAAATCATCAAGCAATACAATTTCATTTCAATACAATTTCTTTTTCTTAATTCTCTCTTGATAACACACATGGTATCATGAGCTTAAAGGTTATTTTCGAGAGAATTTAAAATAGCGAATCAAAGAGGAATACCTCGAGGTACGACATACTCAAATGGTATCGTGTAACGTAACACTACTTGTGCCACGTACCAAAACGAACTGCTTTCTAGGTTTCTCTTATGCCCAATGTTGAGTGTGTTTGTCAGAGTGAGAGTATCGGAGTTGATGAATCGAGACAACACAAGAAACAATTTATTATATTTGTGATTTCACAAAGACATATATAGACTAAAAATAAAAGAAGCATTTATATATGAACGGGTATTAGTCCTTTATTCAACCCGAATAATCTTCGATAGCTATCAGCCGATTGCTTCTGAATTTACTACTTCACCCTGCAAAAGAATTTTAGTTAAAGAAAACATCAATTCTTGCAAATGAATAGATAGATAAATGAAAAAAAAAGGGATCGATAAATACTTGGAACAATCGATGTGAGGTGAAATCTTAAGAGAGAGATGAACTCCACATTTCTTAGGGATCTTGTTAATGCGTTTGAAATCAAAGCCAGGAATCAAAGGAACAAAGTTTTGTGCACATTTACAAACTTGCTGCTTGTCTTTGGTTGAATCAGCAGCATGTGAGAGCTTTTTTATGGTGGTACAACATTGGTGTGGTACGTGTTTACCCCGTTACGGGCGTAATCAAGACACGGACTCACCATCTGTATAACGTCGCTACACGATGATATCTTTCCTTCGGATCCCATCATTGTACACCCAACCAGCACCAATAAGACCAACCACACAACCTTATTCTCACATATATTCATACTTTCTAGCTTTGTCAATTCTATGATGCTTGTGTTTGTGTATAGAGATAGGCTTTAGGGATGGGTTTATGTAGTAGATGTATTTAAGTGGTTATAAGAAAATGGTGAGAGTAGAGTCTGCTTGTTACCTGGCAAATAGGATGGGGGGTGCAAGCAACTTATGAACGGATATAGTTTCATGACTTACCAGATTCAGTTGCTCTAACATCTCCAACTTGTTAAAGAGAAATTTTAGATGCACGCACCACTTTTACAAACCACACACACCTATATTCACACACACGCGCACGCACACACACGCGCACACACTTTTACCAATTCTACGCACCTTCTATTCACAGTTTCACACGCACCACCTCTCACGGACGACCACTACCTTCGTCTTGGTGAGATGAAGATAGCTGACGACGAACACCTCCAGCTACCACCTCCGATCACTACCACCATTTGTCTTATCTCTCGCTTCCTTTTTTTTCCTCTTCTTCACCCACCACCACCACCTCCATTTATTTTGGTCTTTCTCTCCTACTTCATCTCTCTTTTTCTTCTTTCGAAGTAACTAAAAAAGCCTAGACTTAATGTATCACTACCCATAATATTGTGGTAACTAAAAAAAGGTAACTAATTATTCATATTATTTTAGACTTAATGTATCACTACCCATAATATTGTGGTAACTTCTACCTAATAGAAAAAAGTCTAGGCTTTTTTTGTTATTATCAATAATTATTTGACCCAAACAATCATTTTCTAAAAAAAGAAGGGGTAATTTCTTGAAAGGTCAAAATAATATTGAAAATGAGTAGAAAAACATAAAACATTTGAAAATTATTATTGGTGGCCAATATATGGACAACCAAATTTCTTAAATGGACAAACGATATTAGGTGGAAACTGTAAATAATGATTTTTAGTGGGACAACCCAAAATCAAACCAACTCTCTCCCTCTTTAGCTTTCCATATCCTAAGGCATGCCCACCTCCGGTTGTACTTGACTCTCTCTCTCTCTCTTGCTTTCTATCTCCAAGCTGCAAGGCATGGCGACTGCCCGTATTCTTGACTTTCACTGTTAGTTGATGTTTTTCTTCCTCCCTGATCAGTATATTCCCTCTCTCTCACTAAACTAAACTTTTTCTTTAAATCCTCTTTAAGCTATATCCATCTCTAATCTTAAAAGATGTTCATGTGTTGTTCTTCATCTACTTTCTCTCTCTAAAAACAAAGAAATGGGAGATGGTGACGGTGGCCTATTTTTAGAGTAGTTGCAGTTGCTAATTAATTGGTGAGAACAAAATGAAATGTGGGGGTTCTCCCCAATTTGATTTGGAAAATTGGTTATTGAGTCTGACGTGATAGAAAATGTAAAATATTTATCCATTTGATCCTGAAGTTATAGAAGCAAAAGCAAAAAATCAAAGAACACCCTAAAAATAAGATTGAAATCGTGAAGATTTCATCTAGACGCAAGAAACCCTAAATAAGATAAAAATTACAAATCACCACAATAACTTAATAAATCAAAATATCAAATAATGTTCTTTGATTTAAATATAGGTTTCTTTATCTTCATCTTAATTTTTCTGATTTTTGAAACTTAAAGACGGAGGCAGTGTTAGAGAAGGTGGTCTTGAGAAGGCAACCGTGGTTGTTTGGTTGTTTGTCCCCCTATTAAAAGTTAGGGAACTATTTTTACCCCCAATGTGTTTGTCCATATAAAAAATTTGGTGGTCCGCATATTGGTGACCTTATTATTCAGGTCAAAAAATGTGCAAATACTAAAACACCCCTTTTTGTCATTTTATGTAACTAAATTCCTTTATTTTTCTTTAAATTTTAAATCGATATAACTTTTGTTTGAGATGTCGAATTTCTATAAAAATTATATATTTAGAAATGATTTTTCATTAGCTTTCTAACAGGATCCACTTTCAATACTTTTTTTCAAAATTATAATTTCTAAAAATTATATATTTAGAAATTCCTTTACGTTTTTCTGCAAACGTGTTTGCAACAATCTGTTATGCAAACGTGTTTGCAAAAATCTGTTCTGCAAACGTGTTCGAAAAAATTTGTTCTGCAAACGTGTTTGCAACAGTCTGATCTGCAAACGTGTGTCTGCAACAGTCTGATCTACAAACGTGTGTCTGCAACAGTCTGATCTGCAAACGTGTGTCTGCAACAGTCTGATCTGCAAACATGTGTTTGCAGAATGTAGGTTGCAAACATGATTTGCAAGCTTTGGAGAATATAATCTTGGGTTGCATGTCTTGCAAACTCAATTTACAAGAATATAAATTAAGAGTATGTATCTACGAAATCTTGAGTTTGAAATTCATTTCATCATTCATCTGTCAAGTTTCATATTCAAGTCAAAAGTAGGATTTTATGGATGAACTTCAACATTAAGAAACTACAAAGAACATAAAATGTTAAGCTTTTAAGAATGTCAATTTTAGTAACGACTCAACCTAATCTATTCTTCCATTGCATCTCCTCCGACTAACATTTGCTCCTTTAACACTTTCACCTTCGTAACAAGTCCACTCCAGTCCTGTATATAGAAAGCTTAAACACTTGGAACTCTAAGTCCATTATATCAAGCATAGAATCGACAAAACAATTTACTACTTCGGTTTGAAAAAAGAAGAACAGAAAGCTACAACTAATGTGAAGGTAAGTTACTAACCTGTCTTTCGTGAATGAAAACTCCTTGCCCCCTGCATAACAAATTTTTTAACAACACAATCGAATGTCAAGACCAAGTGATTTTTCCGTCAGAAAGTAAACGTACCTTGGTTATTACACATACATCAACGTTGCTACCACTTCCGAGATCAATGAATATACCTGAGCAGGTAGCCTCAGTTACAAGGTTAATGCCTTCCTCTCTCTCCAATGACAGAGTAAAAACATCAAAACCCAAACCTACTAAGATCATTTTAGAAGAGCCAGCAGAAAAAAAAACAGCACAAGTATTAGAAAAATTATTTCTCATATCGTAATCTAGAAGACATGAAACACATACCCAAACCTTAAAGCTTACTATCGCTTTATATATATAATATATTGGAAACTGAGTGTGCAATATTTCTTCTCTAAACTGAATTTGCAGTTATAATATTGCAAATTCAGTTTGGATTTGCAAATTAGGTTTGCAAGTTACCACAATATTATGGGTAGTGATACATTTTTTTCAATACATTAAGTCTAAAATAATTAGGTAGAAGTTACCACAATATTATGGGTAGTGATACGTTTTTTCTCCATATTTGGCCGATTTTTTGTTGGAAAGTTGTCTTTTTCCCTCGCTATCAAGTTCACCCACCACCAACCCCTCGTCAAGCTTTCTCTCTCCTCCTTTTCTCCTCTATCATTCTATATAGGGTTTTAGCACATGAACCTCGAGGATTTACTACCCTCAACAATCGATAATTTTAAAAACTTTCGGTGTGTTTTGAAGTGTTTCAGACCACGATGGTCAACAGTTTCTGGCTTTCGACGATCCAAGGTTTCAAACACTGGAAAAATCTTCTCCATGATTTTAGGACAAGGAGGGGTTCACTTGAAACTTCAAAACGAAGAAGACAAAGACGCAAAGTAAGAGAGAAAGATGATGTGATATGCCTAATGTTGTTGGTTTCAGTTTACCTTCCACAAAATCCCAACAAAATTTGTCGAAGAATGTGTGCTGTGTATAATGTCGCAGTGTGCGATTTGGAGTGTGGTGTGTTATGTGTATAACATGCCCTGTGACTAACAAAAAACGGGGTGCCTAACAAATGATACATTTTGGGGGTTTTTTTTTTCTTGTTGAAATACATTTTTGGGGGTTAGAAATGGTAAAAATAGGGGACCTCAAAATTTCTAGACCTACTAACTCATCCGAGTTCATACGGATTATGTGATTAGATTGGAGTCATTGTCACACGTCCACTCCATTAGGAAGTACTAAGCTGGGACTTCCTTTTCCTAGAGACGCTCCCATAAGAATGGAAGCACCTTTAGCTAAAAGAGGAGGCACCGTTAGATATTTTCTAGTTGGTTGAACAAAGCATGAATTTGAGGTCACAGAGATAACAAACATAATATAGCTAATGTTTAGTGTGATGGAACCATGAAAACAACTCCAAGACCCATGTCAAAATGTTTGACCTCCAGTTTCGTATATAGAGATTGTCTTAAGAATGGTCTCACAAATAGTGCAAGTCTCGTTCTAATTTTGCCAAAAAGAATCATATCAAAGCAAAAGTTATGACAAGATACATACAACCCAAAGTTTGGTTATTGAGGCGTTTGAGTGTCCGGAGGCGTGGTTTAGACAATTGGTCATGGACGTACGGAAATCGTTGTTTTACATTGGAAGGATGTTGTTTGAAGGGGAGAACTCGAAGCGTCACTGACAGGAAGAATCATCTGGGCTCTTAGGACCAACTAAGATGTTTTCAACAAAGCTGAATGTATAAGAGTTTCTTTTGAGTTTGTTTGCTTTAGTTATCTAACTAGGGCTTATGGTTGAGAATCAAGTTTGTTTGTTATATGATCTCGCTCTAGGCTTAGGCCTTTAGATCTTGTTGTAATACATGCCCTTTTCTTTGTGCAATATGAGCTTTTGTGCAACCTTGTGCTGAATTAATAAGATTGCAGAATTGTTTAAAAAGAATAAAAATAAACAATAAGCTTACACTATGATGATCTTTTATCCTTATATAACATTTATAGGACGTTACATGATGTAACAATAAGCTTACACTATGATGATCTTTTATCCTTATATAACATTTATAGGACGTTACATGATGTAACGTGACACGGTAACATTTTATCATATTCCGTGAAGATCTATGACAGATTAGCTTGAGGTCAAACTGGCAATGTTTGACTTCATACTCATTAGATCACGGTCTATTAAATAAGGAAAAGTTGTCTGTAAATAGGTTATTCTAGAAAGTGAATATGAAACATCAGACGACAGAGTCGAATCTGAGAGGAAATCTAATAACATCTCATTAGTCAAGAAGATTAACAAATGTTCATATATAGAAAAGATCCGTATGTATAAGAAGGTATTGCTATTGCTTCTCCAACGATATTTTTTTCACAACAGTCACCTAAATTTAAAGATTTTCTACTTTTTCCATGTGACAGTTGTAACGACTGTGGTAGCACTTAGATTCTCTAATATAATCTTTTTAATGATGTCACATAACCGTAATATTTGCAGACGGGGAAATCTTAGTGATACAAAGACAACTTTTAGCTATGATATCAAACGAGGCAAATGTCGGGTTGTAAAGACCTTATAAATAGAGGACTATTCCTCCATATTTCTTACAAAAATTTCTACACTTCAAACAGAATACATTATGGGTCGTTTCATTAATCTTCACAGGTCTTCAAAACCAACTCCATACGACCCTGAATCTTCGGGCAAATGTCGCAGAAAGAACAAAAAACCAGCATCACCCAAAAAGGTACAACTTTATCTTGTTGTTTTTGTTAAGTATGTTCTTAAGATCGATTGTTGTACCTCAAAGACTCAAGAAATTGAGGACACTCATTTCTGGGAGCCAAGAACTTATGTTGTTTCCCTATTCCTCAACCCCGATAAGATATACATAACTCGAGGAAAACTTTTGAGTACTAATGCTCTTGATGTCGTGTGGGAAGAGAAATTCCGTATCGCCGTGGAGTTGTCAGATCTGTCTGACTCGGTTATAACACTAGAAGTTCTGAAAAAAAGGTGGAAATAGGGCTAAGATTGTGATGGAGACCATCAAGATGGGCCTCACGGCCGAACTAGTTAGAGGGCCTCATGGCCGAGTCCATTAGGGTTAGAGTTTAGGAGTTTCCATGTTTTAATATTTCCTACTAAGTCTAGGTTTAGAAGTTTCTATATTTGAGTATCTTTGATATTTAGGAATCCTAATTTGAGTCTATCTAGAAGTTTCTAAGTTCCTATAAAAGGAAGTCAGGTCTGTCCTTGTTATTCAGATCAGAGAATATTATGAATCAAGTTTATTGTTAATCAAGTTTATCGTTTATTATTAATCAAGTTTATCGTTTTATCGCTTTTATCTTTATTTCATCAGCTTTATTTCATTAGTTTAGTTTAATAACAATGGTGGATTCCATTACGTTTACGCTTCCGCAACAATCTACATCAGCTGGTATTCAGAGCTTCAAGAATCTGGGAACAGATAATTTTTTTTTAGATAATTCTCATCTTGAATGTTGGAAAAATCTTCCGCGTTTAGGTTGGGATCCTTTTAGAGATGCACAACAACTCTATGTTGATCGAAAAGATCAAAACAAAATTAATGTTGTTTCCAAAATTCCTATGTTTGATTATCAATATCATATAGATTTTTGGATTCAACAGATGAAGGATTGGTTTATAAACCAAGAGGTTCATGATGAAGATAAGGTTTTTATTCTTGAACAACACTTGTCTACAAGAGTGTATGAAAAATACAACGAGATGCAATGGAGACTCGTTAATGAAGGAAAATCGTTCGTAGATGATTGGAATAAAGTGAAAAGTATTTTTCGATATGCTTTTCTCCCTTTACATGAATACTTATCTTTTATAGAATCTCAAATCCAATCGAACAAATTATTATCCGAAATTCCTTCGACTACCATGGTCAATATTATTGAAGGAGAGGTTTTTGATAAAAAAAATCCTAGTTTTTCAATAATGGAGGAAGAAAATTTCGATGAGACTGATCAAGAAGAAGAAATTCAACTGACTAACACAAGCTCGAATAAGTTGTTTGATCCATATATGATTTCGGGAGACGAATTAGTTGTGTCGAATCATAAAATACTTTCTCCTCCATTGATTTCTTCATGGCTTTCAACTTCAAAGAATCATACAAACCAATCTTCATGGCCATCCATTGTTTTTCCAAGAACAAGACAGGTTGTATATGTGACCTCTTTCGTCAAACTAAAAGACGACGGGTGATGTCGCAATTTACTAGACGTATCTACGTTGGTATTGATTTTGCGAGTATCTTGGCAATATATGTTTCACATTATAATTGGTGATATTGTCAATATTTTTCTTCTTCGGATTTTCGGCAATTTTCGTGAAAAGTGGGAACTAAGGATTGCCTTCAAACTCGTCGCCGAAGTTACCTTCAACATCGCTGATGAATATCCTCATTACTTGGACGATCCGCTTTATGACAACACCAACTTGAGGGCAAGTTGTTCCGCAACGGGGGAGTATGATGGAGACCATCTTTCTATTGGGCCTCACAGCCATGGTGATAGTGGGCCTCACGGTCAAGAAGCTACATTAGCGTAGTTTCTATAATTAAGTATTTAGGGTTTCTATAATTATGAGTCTTAGCAATCAAGGAAAGTATTATTAGTAGTTATCTTATTTCCTTATTTGAGTCTATCTAGGAAAGTACAATCTCTATATAAGAGAAGCCTAGTCTGTCTTTGTTAACTAGATCAGAGAATATTATCAACCAAGTTTATTATTATTCAAGTTATTAATCAAGTTTATTGTTTATCGTTATTTTATCAGTTTTATTTCGTTAGTTTAGTTTATTAATAATGGTGGATTCCATTACTTTTACGCTTCCGCAACAATCTACATCAGATTGGTACATCAAGTGGACTTGGAATTGTTGGTAAGGCAAAAATCCCTGTGCCTACTTATGAGTCAGAACCCCAAAAGTATAATGAACCTTTGGCTAAGATGGTCGAGTCAGATCTGATTTATGCAGGAGACATCTGTTTCGACATGAATTTGCAATTGGAAACAAGTGAGGCAGAGGAAGAGGAGATATTGGAAAACCGTGGCTAAGTACATGTTTTTTTTAATGTTAACTCAGTTTATTTCGTGTTCTTAGCTTTTTATTTGCATGGTTTATCTTATTAGACTTGATCGGTTGTTTTACAAGAGAGTATGATAATAAAATTAAGTATTAGGGTTGTTTTGTCTCTATCATCCTCCCTTTTTTATACTCTTTTTATTTGATGGAGACTCCATTTGATGCACGTGAAAGACATATTCACTAATTGTAAGTTGAGGAAGTTAACAGTGGTTCTAAAAAATTCACCATATAACCGTCCTCTCTTAACACTATTTGTGGGTCCGACTGAACAGTCTGGGATCACTTAGAACGGTCTGAAACCGTATTATTCAAACCCATCCTAGATAAAGCGGGTCTATGGTAGTTTTCAATTTTATTTTGTCATATATAACAACCTAGTTTAATTATGTGCTTGTTGTAAGGGACTTAGTAGTATAGGCCATGAGTAAGTACTACCTATGCATGGTCATAGAAAGTGAGTGTTTTTTTGTGAAATATAGGAAGTGAGTTGTTGTATGTACAATTGTACATAATATTAAATATAACGTTATTTTTCAACAAAAAAAATATTTATAACGTTATAGGAATTAGATCAGAGACGGTGTGATAATAAAAAGTCATTATAGTAATATTTTGTTTTGTTTTGCTCCAAACATTCACGTACCTCTAATCCTAAGTTAAATGCCTCTAATGTTCACACTCTAATCTCCTTGAAAGTCCTAATCCATTGTTCCCTTGTTATATTCTAATTTCATTTTGCAGTTTTAATCCCAATGATTCTCCCAATGATTCTAAAACCATAATTATCTTTGTTGTTGATGAGGAAATACCTCAAAATGATATGTACATCAAAACAATTAGAGACCAGAAAGACGTGCTTAATAGATATATTAACAAATAGTCTTTTTAAGGGCATGCGTTAAGATCAATCTAAGGGCATATGTTTATAAGATATAAATTTTCACATTTAACAAGTCAATTTTGACTTTACTTGTTGATTATACATATTCTAAAAAAAAATTCAATTTGGAAAGTAAAAAATTATTTTTTCGGAGTACATAATAAAAAAATCTTCTATACATGGAAGGTCATTTTAGTTATAATTTTAATTTTTAAGAAATCAAAATTCAATTATTATCTTTTCTTATTTTATCAATTTCATTTTAGTTCACCAAACACGACTTGCACTTCACCAACAGGAATGCCCGAGTATCTCAGGAATCCAACTGCTTTGGTTGGCATTTGCATGTTTTAGCTCATGAATAAACTCATCTTATCATCATTAGCAGTAGAGGTACAATGATCAACAGAAAAACGTATTGCTTTACATTTGCACTTCCCCAAACTGATCTGCGTGGATGTGAAACTTCGCGAATGGTTACATGTCAGTCAGACACAACAAAACCTATAGTTTACTAGTATTTTTTTTCTTTTGCAATCTTTTCGTCCATGATTTGTCTGTAGACAGGGCACGGATTATATATATAGTTTAAGAGAGAATTAAAAGAGAAAAATCAATATGATATACACAAATAATCGAGCTGCTTTATCTATGAATGGAATGGAATTAGTTCATTAATAAGGTATATGAAAAAATTATATATTTATGAATCAAATAGACTAATCTCGTATAAAAATTTAAACGATTACCACAATGGAGTTTGCAAAATGAGAATGGTAATTTAATAGATGAATTAGCTACTACTAGGTAAGGCCACCCTTGACTGGGGTTGGGGCTGGGGCTGGGACTGGGGCTGGTTGCAATTTAATTGTGTGGTTGAATTGGAGGGAATATGGAATCCAAACTATTCCTATTGTTCTCAGCCGAACTGAATATTGCATTTATCAGTTCTATAACCTGAGACCTACCTTCCGCTTCTCTCCCAATTATATCTGATCTCGTCGGTACTTCATCTTGTTCTTCTTTTCCAATTGTTTCTGCACTCGTACCTGTATCTCCGCTTGCTTTTGTGGCAGCAGGGGCGTTGGTGTTGCTTCTGTCGTAACCCATAAACGGAGCAGAAAAGGAGCAGGTGTGGTGACCATAGTACGTGACCTCAAACATGTCGGGATGGTGGTCAAGTCTCTGGACTTGCTTCTTTGCTTGGCACCCGTAGAAGTTCTTGTGCGTGCACCTGTAGTATCCCCTTCACATTTCAATCCCCGTCAACAACATTAGTTTAGTACAACTCAAGTATAATCCGTAACTCATAGTATTATATACGCAGTTATTTATGGGTACTAACGATAAGTACCTTGGAAAGGTGGAACCGAGTATCTCCTTCTGACCATATTTCCTCCATGTAAAACCATCGTCCGGCGGAATCTCCATATAGTTCCCTCCTCCTGTTAACCCTCCTTGTCGTGGACCTGCAGCTACTCTGATTGTACGTTTCTCCGCACCTCCCTTCCTGATCACTCATTCATGCCCAATCAATTAACAATGAATTGAACAAACACATGAGAACAACAATAAAGATTGATTCTCTCTGGACAGTATGATAACAAGACAATGAAAAAATAATTAGGAAATGACCATATATAACGGAAACTGAGAAACTAAGAGTACTGAGTTTGTATATTTACCTATTTCGGGTTCTTTGTACCACGCCTGCAACGGGAGTACTGGTCTTCTTACCAGCATAATCGGAAGCCGCCTCCTTTTCACCCACACGATGAATTTCATCAGCCCCATTCCCAGCACCAAGTGAAGTACTAATGTCCATTAAAGTCAATTCACATTGTTCATTAGTACTAGCATGATGATAGCTTAACAATTGACCCCATTGATGTTGTTGTTCTTGACCAGTAGTAGGAGTAGGAAAAGGGTATGAAGACGAGGAGTTCATGATCATTAAAGAGGTCATTCCATTCATCGCGCTCTCAAACAACCTAACCATTTCATAACATGAATTGAACAGAACGTTCGGAGGTTGTTCAGATAACGCTTGGAGATTAGACTCAACCTCTCTCGCTTTTCGACATCCTTCCATTATTATTGACAAGATTTCCTCCATCTCAACTTACTAATTCTCTTATTGTCTCACTATACTATATATAGATGAGTGGTTGTGGGGGAGAAAGTAACCATTAGTGAGAAATTGTGTGTGTGTTGGGTTAAACACGGCATAGAAAAATATATAGAAAATATGATGATGACTTGGTCATGGTCTTGTATTTGATCTTCATTCATTCTAAGGGGAAGAAGAAGATCTAGAAGACCACCTTTTTGACTTCATCTAGTAGTATGAACGAATATTACCCCAAAAAGGGCTCTAACTGACTTAATAATTATGCTTAAATTTCAAGTACAATAATCACCATATATAACTAATTAGAATATTTTTATTTTTTCCGTACTACCGATTTAGATTGAAGATATGACGTTCAGATACATCTATAGCCAACTTACGACTAAAATATTTCTCCTGAAATTATTTTAAATGGTCCAAATTATAACGACGTTTTTTTACATATAGCTTAGATGCACGAAGAATGATAGAGAAACAAGAGGAACTTTAGAAGAACTTAGATGTGATGGAGGAACTAAAACTTTAATTCTTCTCATCTATTTCCAAGAGATTTAATTTTGTATTACCCCCTAAATATGAACAACTCACCAAGATGGACCCCAAATATGACCAGCTTCCAAGATAACCCCCTAATGGTTATTTAGTCAGTTAATTTTTTCTTTCCTATTTCTTCATTTTCTTTTAAAACAACTTCCTTCTTTATACTTTTCTCCTACAAAACTCATCTAAAATTGACTCATTCGCAGAGAAAGGTTTGGCCATCTATGATCGAGCATTTTCTCTTTTCTAAAAAAGAAATCGAGCATCCGACGAAGGGCACGTAACGAGCAAGATAGAACTCTTTGGGAAATTCTTCCTTGCTTGGCCTGCTTATCTTACTCTGGCCCCTGTTAACAATTATTTTCTTTTAGTCTGGGGAGTTTTGGCCAAGTTTCTCCCTCTCATTCAAGTGGAAGGTAGTGTTTGCTAGCGGAACAGAGTTTGCATCTTGAATCCGCTGAGACTATCACCGTTCACATTCTAGTTTGGAAAATTTAATAAGATGGATTTATGGAGCTTAGTTTGGAAGAACTCAAAACAATAGTTTCAGCAAATACTATGTCGAAGTACAGGAATAAAACATAATAATTTTCAGAAATATTAAGTACAGGGAACAGTGATACGACATCGATCAAATTAATTTAAACTCACCTCTAAATGTTAGAATATAGAGAAGATATGAGCAAAACGGATAAGGTTCATGAGGCAAAAACTGGGGAGGATGAAGTCTGCTTCCTGTGAAACAGAAAAGCCTGGCGAAGCTGATCATACCCATTTCTGTAATGATCGAGGGAGAAACATAGTTGACGAATGGCCTCCCGTTTCTCCTCAGCTCCTTCTGATATCACCACCCTCTGTCTCTCCACCTCCACCTCCAACTCCGTCAACCTCCGTCTCTGATGCTCCACCTCTCTCCTACCATTTTCACACATTGATATCAACTTCACATGCTCCATATGCAACTTGTGCAAATGTTCGTCCATCTCATGAATTCGATCATCTTTCAATCTCACCTCTGATTCCAATGAACTTATATTCTTCGTCAACCCATCCCTCTCCGCTTCCAACTTGTCGTACTTGAGCCCAAATTCATCTAGACTCTTGCTCAACTCTTCCACTTGATTCCGTCTCCCAACAATCTCTGCTTTCAATTCCTTCATCTCGCAATCCATTTTTGCTTCTAAAACTTGTGTTTCCTCCTTCTCTGCCTCTACCAGCTTGATTTTCTCTTCAAATGATGAAATTCTTAACTCCAGACCTGTGATTTTCAACTGCAGTTGGGACTCTGATTCAGACAACCCTGATATTATAGTCTCGAGCTGAGACCTCTCAACAGCGAATTTGTGGTCGGCATCAGAGTTCGCTAGTTTCAGTTCCTGGATCTCTTCATCACGACTCAAAACATCCATTTCTAACAGTGTTATCTTATGATGCAGCTCTCCTACCTGTTCTTCAACATCTCTTAAAGTTGTTTCGGAAGATTTTGTCTTCTCCAGTTCAAGTTTCAATCTGGCAATCTCTTCTTCTAAAAGACCAAGCTTTTCGTTTCTAGCCCTCAACTCTTCCTCCAACCCATTTGTTTTGCTTAATGAGTTCAAGTCATCTCCATCCAAATCTGCAGTTTGGTCATTCTCCCCTTCAACGCTCATTAACTTGGAAGATAATTCAGTTGTCTCCATTCCTAGTTTCAACCTTGCAATCTCTTCTTCTATAAGCTGAAGCTTTTCATTTTTAACGTTCAACTCATTCTCATACCATGCAATTCTGCAAAGAAGCTCTTCATCATTTCCATTATCTGAAGCCTTGGACCGACCAACTGAGTTCTCTTCCTCTGCCCTCCTGAGCTTCTCATTCACATCACGGAGATCAAATTCCAGCTCAGTTATCCTCCGACTCAAGGAATCAACATCACCGTTATCAGCTGCACCCAAGTAGTTGTTCTTAGATGAAGATGGCGCACCCTCACCATCTGATTCTGACTCAGATGAAGATGAAGATGATGTGGATTCATCATCTTCTGCCTTTTGGGAGACACTAGTGCTGCCTCCAGCGGAGCCAAGAAACACATCGAAACCAGCAGCTCTGTGGCTGGACCTAGGACGAGTTGGCCTTCGATCAGGAGTGGTAACTGAGGAACCTGATTCTGATCCAGCCTCAGAGACCCCAGAACCCTGAGATTGGAGCTCAGAAGGAACACCCTTGAGCAACTCGCCGGTCAGGTTATTATAGCGCTCTGCTAGTGAACGATACATGCGGTAAAATTCTTCTACTGTAGCGACCAATTCAGGCCTTTTCTGATAGTACATCTCAGCCTTCTTCGCAAAAGAGTCTCCTTCCTCTTCGATCAGTTTAAGCATCCGTTTGACACACCCGTCCATCTCTGAAGTCAAAAAAAACTCTTGTCATTCCTATTTGGGTACATTTTTGCTTATTCAAATATTATGGGCAATACGGAAAAGAGTTCCAAAATGTAATGCCTCACATAAAACATTGTATTACGGCTTCATAACATTTGTTTTGAAAAGGTGAAGAAATATATATTAAAGAATGTGAACACTAAAACATCAATGTTTGGACCAATGGGGATATATACAACCTTCTTTCTTTCTTTTTCTAATAAGGTACATTAAGTAACGGTACCAAGCTGGTTTCAGATTACCTAGCACTTACAAACTTGTCCACTTTTAAGTCTCACACATTCATGAATATGAACCACTGTTAAAATGTAAATGGGTAATACACAAAAGCAAACACTTGACATTGTAATCCTGTAGGAGCAAGGCAGTGCAAACATTTTCCTGAGAAACTTCTAAAAGAGGTTCGCGAAGTTTAGCACTTGGCCAGAACAAGGAAATTTTCACAAAATTTCTTAACTTCGTAATTTTAGGTAAAGATGATTGTATATCTACATAACAAATGAGAAGGGTTTCTATATCTTTATCCTCAACTTATCTTCAACAGTCCAAGGAATAGAAGGATGGAAGAGGGATGCGGAAAAATTAGACACATTATTTGGGAATGGAGGAGAAATCAAACATCTTTAGGGACCTAAAACAAAATTCTACATAGTTAACTCATTTTCATCCCCTTAAGATTACCAACTCACCAAAATAGCCATCAAAGATTACCAGTTTCATAAAATGACCCACTAATTGAATATTCCGTCAATTAATTTTAACTTCTGATTATTTTTTTTGTATTGGTCAACATACTTTTAAGGGATTATGACCCCTAACGCCTTGAACCGGACGAGACTTGGTGGACGAAAAACCAAGTTCGAGCCAGCTCCAGACAAGGGCTGTTGGAAACTTCTAACAACTGTCTCTCTATATCATTCATCTCTCTCTCTCTCTCTCTTTCTTCTTCCCCTTCTCCCTATGAATGTGGGTGTGTCAAATTTTCAACCAATCCATCAAAATGTTAAACAGAAACCAAATTCAGAATAAAATTTTAAATACTTGGTGTTTGTTGTTTAATGGGTTACCTTGGAGATTATCAGCAAGCCATTTATTGTTTTTGGGGCTGATGTGACTATCCCACCACCACGAGTGTGATTTTCTTGATTCTAACCTCTTCATCGTCCGACCTGACATCGCCTTGATTCCAAGCTTTTTACCTAATTCAAGACCTAACTAACACCTAGACATCACCCAATTACTCATAATTAGCATCTACTTCTAAACAACAACGAAAACTGAAATGGTAACTGAAATGGTAGAGAAATCAAGTAGTAATATTCCATACTCTGAACAAGTAGATAGATAGAGAGAGAGAGATAAGAAATTACTTACAACCCACAGTGAAGAAGAAACCCTAGAATTAGAGTGAGAAACAAAAACTGGAATTAGAAGAACATGTGTTCGGATGGAGAGAGAATGGAGAGGGCACTCTTTATGTGAAGTCCCTCTCGTCTCTTTAACTTCTTAACGAAACAACTGGAACCAACATAAGGACTAATTTACCCTTTAACGTTGACAAACACAGTTCTTCATTCACACTCGGAATAAAATAATGATATTTTGACGTTGACCCACTTTAATATCAATATTAGGAAAACACTCACCCATTTTTAAAAACCTCTATATAGACCCCCCATGCGGATGGACAATGTTAAATTTCAGTTAAGTTTTGCTTGTGCGATTTGTATGTGTAACAGGACGAAAAGACCGTTTTTAACCTTTCAATTTCCAACTCGAAGCCAATGTTCTTTTCTTCAACTTCAATTACCTTCCATTTTCATTCATTCAGCATCAAGTGCCCCTGTTTCTGCTCTATACCTTCACCGAGCACCACCACTAGTGTAGGCGGAAGACATTCTGAGATACGCAAGTTTCACTCCCATATGTTCACATTTCCCACCCTTTTACCCTTTATCTACCTCCAAACTTATTTTTTGTTTCTAAGTTTTCCACCGTTCTCCAAATCTCAAAACAAATTTTTGAACTTGAAGACCTTTAATTATTACCGATATTTTTCACAAAATCAATGTTAATCCCTAAATAATGTCCAATAACTTTCTCTCATAACCTTAACACTACCTTTTATTATTTCTTTCTCAATTTTTGCTCATTCTCTCTTTAAACATCCTCTCGTAACTGAAGTTCAAAATCAAAACGTAAACATTAACTGTAGATTCTCCTCTTAATCTACCAGTTTTGTTACCTAAATTTTTCTCGTTGTTCATGTTTACATAACTCTTTGGCACCTCGCCAATGGTATCTTAGTTTTTAAACCCATTTACGGAATCAACATGATTAAGTACATTAGGGAATTATAGAGGAAACCCCCTGATGGCATCCATTTTGCGTTTGAGTATGTGATGGTCAGTCGTGCAAGTGGAAGTCGTTTTCAAATTTGTTGTGGTTAATGGTGAGGAAGATTGGTGAAGGTGGAGAGGATATAGGGGTCTATGATGCTGATTGATGGTGAAGATAGCAATGGACTTCAGTTGGAAATTAAAACGCAGAGAAGCACATTTTTGTCATGTTACACATGTGTGAGTCGCAAGAAAAAGAAAATTAACTGAGATTGAGCATTTCGTTTCACGTGAGGGTCTATATCGAACAATCCAAATATATAGATGCTTTTCTTTCGGGTGAGGGTGTATATGAACTATTCGAAATAAACACGAGCGCAATCCTAATAGTTAAATTAAAGCGGTGTCAGTATCAAAATCTCCCAAGAAAATTGAAACTCTTGCATCCTAAAATTCCAGGAATTGGATGAGAATGGAAGGGTGGATATGTTAATAGCAAACTATCAATTATGTAGTTGTGTGACACGTTTTTCTCCCAAATCGGTCTGAGATTTTCTCTTTATTGGTGTCATAAGAAGGTTAGGTTATTAGGTGGTGGTTCCATCAAAATTTAAACGGTTTCAAATAATTGAGAGAGGTATGGTATGGTATGGTATGGGGGGCCAACTCAATTATGGAAGCACAGGCGGGAAAAACTGGGATTGTTTAATTTTGAACCCAACAGGCAATAATATCTTACATCATTTTGTGGTCCCCCCTAATCTGAATGTGAGTGGCCGACATCACAATTTTGAATTTTCAGAGACAGCTCCCCAACCTCTCCGTGTATTTAGATGCCTCATAAAATTTAAACACGTCAACCATTTTCTTAATAAATAAAGAGATTTCCTAATATAATGTTCTTATTTTCAAACAAAAATAAAATAAAATAAAACATGTTCTCATTGATATATCTTGTCATTATTAAAAAGTTTATATTTAATAAAATTTGAATATTTTATAGTTTAATAGTAGTGTTTTCAATTCACATACACATGGTGATTAGATGATTGTGGACTTGTGGCTAAATATCTCATCATAAATATCATGCATATCTCACCTACCAGGCTTAACTCATACCTCTTTTTGCTTTGACACGTAAGTGTTGACATTTTCTATTTTGAGAAAATTTAGACATAATTTTAACAAAAGTCTCTACAAATTATTATATACTGTAGTATTGTTTACGTCATGAGGATATAATATTGAAATATGACGGGAATACGGGATGTAATGGCGGATTTAGAGGGGAAGCGGTTGATCCCTCTTGACTCTTACTAGGTTTAACTCACGCGTCTTTTTGTTGCGAAACGCGAGCATTAATGTGGAGAAAGTTCTAAACATTATTTTGGCAAAAAGAATCACAAATTATTATATGATTTTGACTACAATCATGTTGTTTTTAGCAAGACTACATCATGAACTTGATGCAGGGGGTGGATTAAGAGGGTGAGTGGTTGCTGTCCTTGGCTCCCTCCACCTTTTTCACATTAGTTGTAACAAGAAGGTTGTGTGATATATTTATGTACACGTAGTAATTTTTTTTGAAAATCATAAATATTTTTTTTTTTGAAAATCATAAAAGAAGGATTCCAAAATATGTTGATCGTAAATGAAAAGATTGTTTACGTAGAAAAACGAATATGAAAGCTCTAGGCTGAGTAGCAGGAGCAACTTTGTAATTTGTTATGAGTCCAAATGATTGATTCTTTATTTTTTTTGAACATAAACACGTAGAAATTTATCCTAAGAGATGTGGTAATTTTGTAGCTTTTAGTTTAACCATAGGTCTTAGAGTCAAATCCGTTCACTTTTTTACTTTCTCTGGCGTAAAATCATGGATCTACGTCTACCTTTGGTTTAATATACATTCATTATATTCATAATGCTCTATTTTATATAACATATTTGTGTTTTGATAGAAAAAATTTTTGTTAATTATTGTATTTATAGCTTTTTTTTTCATTTGGATATATAATTTCGCTCATCTAGATCCAAATCTCTTAAAAGGCTTCAAGTCATCTCCTAGTATTACATGAGATAAAGTTTGAGGATAAAAAGTACTCCCACGACCCCTCTGACCCATCACCTTTGAGACTTCAACAAAAAGATGGAGATGCAGACAATTCAACTAAAAGATCATTTTCGGCCCTCAGTCTTTCAATTTTTTTTCAAAAGGTAACTACTATTAGACTTTAGTTCTTGAGCCTATCTAACCTTCTCATGAATAGTTCTTTTTTTTTGGGTTATAATTGAAAAGCAAATATAAACTTAACAACCCACCATGATATTTACATCAAATTGTAAACTAACTTAAACAATTGTGTATCACATAAATTGAAATTTTGTTGTATAACTCAAGTATAATTTAGTTATGCCGATCATAACCTTTCTTTTTTATTTTACAAAACCATCTTATATAATTATCAATCACTTGGCATACCACAAGTACTTTTTACAAATGCTAGGAGCACTATTTACTGTCACCCACCCCAAGCAGTCAAGGATAAAAAAGACTTCATAACTAAATCACACAACAGGAGAGCAAGGTAAGATATATAGTTCAAACACAACAAACTTACTACAAAAAACACCAATTGGTCGGTGAAAATCGAAGAATCATGGTCGGTACGAGGAGTCAGCAGCAGCAGGAATCTTCTTAAGTAGCTCTGGCTTATTAGCTCCCACAAGCTTATCTATTTGCTTCCCGTCTTTAAGAAAAAAGAAAGTTGGAGTCGCTTTTATATCCAACGAAGAACTTAGTTCCTGCATAGCAAAGGCACAATTGCGGTAATTCTTCAATTCAGTAGTATCAAAAAGAAAACTTTACTTGATGCTATAAGAGAAATAATCATGTAGTTAAAAAGAAAATACACAAATCGGCCACTACCGTTGATGCATTATCATTCCAGGAAATGAAATGTTTTAAGAGTATTACGTACAGGTAAATCATCGACGTCAACGGTAAGGAACAAGAGAGTAGGATATTTCTCAGAGAGCTCGCCGTAGAGAGGAGCAAGCATTCTACAGGGACCACACCATGACGCACTGAAGTTTGCTACAACCTGTTGAACAGTGGAAAAAAGATTAAAGATTACGACAAATAAAGGAAGCCAAATCATCTGGCGGGCAGTAAATGATAATCGATCATGAAACTGTAACCACAGCCACCCCGATGTTGTCATGCGCGCCTCATATATGGTGTAATCAATGCCAATGAAAGCAGGACCACTTTATTTCTGATCCCAGGCAGAGATCTCGAGTCGAAAGTAGGCAAATGAAGTAAAGCCAATTCGTAAATGATGAAAGCACCAATAAATATGAAGTTTGGAACTGCTTAAACCTTCCCCTTATCAGGGCATTTCCAGCAGAAAATAACATAATGTCTGAGGGCATACAAAACCTATCAAGGGATTGGTGTTGTACATCCTGTAATTCATGCTACTAGAACAAACTGGACAAAGAACAGAACACATTTGCGTGCATATGTCCAACAGTTGATTTAGAAGTTCATGTTCTTCGTAAAATAACAGTTGATTTGAGAATCCATGACGCCACAAAATTAGGAACTCACATCTCTATGTCAAACTATCCTTTCCTTTACCAAGATAACGACACGAGATCAAGAAAACTTACAGTCCTGCCAGCCCTGCTTGCTTCTGATAACGTTTCTTTCCATCCTTCTTCGGAAGTTATACGTTGCACATTTCCACTGGCAAAGTCAACCTTATGATGAGAGGAAGCATCATCTTCGTCAGAAGACTGCAAGAATCACGTGAAGGGTGATATCTTTCAGATTACAGAATAAAAACACAAACAAGAATATACTCGCAAAAGCAAATTGTCTGCAGTCAATTAGAAAATTAAGTATATTTTTTTTTTGACATGGACTCCAAGAGTCATTACATTCAATATGGTATGGATATATCATGAATGAATACATGAATTGAATACGCCCGATAACTACCATCATCAAAGACATCTTGGGCCCTAAAGGCCATATAAAGACCCTTAAAGCTATCCTAGGGGCAGGAAAGACCATTCCGACCTTTACCTTATTTATACCCTTGACACAACTCAATACATTATGAATTCCACCTCCACCATGAATCGAACATGTGACCTTCGGGTTTTCGGAGTAGATGCACAACGAACTGGTTAAGCAGTTGTTGGCAAGTATATTTGTTTGACTAACATATTTTGAAGGTGAAATGCGAATGTGTCCGCTAGACTGGCTTCATAGTTTTCAAGAAATAAATTGTATTCAGCAATAATTTGACTCCTAAACTAGTACATCTTTTGTTCAGCCAAGAGTCTCCACTCTTTTCCACTTGTTGACAGCTTCACCTTGGTCCATTGTAACACTACGCTCTCCACATCTCTCGGCACGATCAAGGAGATATTGAAAGACAAACTCCATATACGAGTAGTACTTGAGCAATGAATAAGTAGATGATTTACCATTTAAGCGCCCCTTTTATATTCATAAAATACAACGACTGGGAAAGATTGATGCTCCATTCCTTAGATTGTCTTTGTCTAAGGTAGGTACTTAAAGGAGAACAACTGTCGACACCATGAAGCTATGTAGTTGGCCTCGGTCTCGGTAGACCAACTAGATAGCCATGAAGTTGACTCTCGGAGGGTGTATCTTATCTCCATGAAGCTTTTAAAACTTCTCTTGGCTCACCTTGAGTCGCGGCTAGCTTCTTGTAGCAAGAGTTCATCGAGAAAACCAAGTCCTATTATGATGTCCAAAGCATCCTATCAGTTCCTTGTCCAATAACGTTAACATCGATGCGATTCAGGAATGCAGATAGGATTTCTAGCTTTCAATCATCTAGTTGCGTCTAGATTTTAGGTTCCATTGTTCCAATTCCCCTTCCCATCAACCATGGAGTGGCACTTGAAATCAGTGGCTTCCTCCTCGTTAGTTGCCATACTGTAAAATAACGGAGATTCCAAGCTAAGAGATCTCGTCGAGCACCACTACGGGAACCAGAAATATAACACTCTACCATCACCTACTTCAAATCTGGTCAAAGATAACGCCTCCAAATTGTCTCCACATATGGACCCTTAGTCTCACCTGATTTCCAGACTCCTACTTCCGCCCCACGTTTTTCATCAATAATAATCCTCCGGAAGGCCTCTAGCTCGGTACCGAACCTCCAAAGTCACTTGAATAGAAGAGCATGATTCATCCATTTGTGATCCTTGATGCCTAAACCGCCAGAAGGGATCAGTTTGCATACTATATCCCATGATTAACACCACTCGAAAATGTGATTACATCGAGAAAAGAGGACTGGATGAAAGGAACAATTACAAAGAAACTATTTATGCTAACATAATGACGTTAGAAGCCAATATTTAGACTCTGAAGTTTACAAGAAAGTTTTAATTTTAATATGGTTCAAGAATTCAATTCAGTTAACTACAGCCTCATGAGGTAGGGAGATTAGGTTTAACAAACTCTAAATCAAGGAAGTATTGAGAGAACTATTTCTCAATCAGGATAATACTGGCAGATGTACATATTTAAACCATTGGCAGATGTGATTAACTGATTATGAACCTCGAGGAAGTTCTTAATAATGATAATAAATTCACGGATTCTCCAACAAATATCTAGAGATGGACCAACAAACTAACTAACTAACTAACAATGTGTCGGAATCACATTTAACCTCAACAATTCAACCCTAAAAAGAACTCAGGATCCACAGACCTTATTCGACAAAGATAGCGACCATAAGAATAAATAGACAGATACAACCAACAAAAGAGTCAATATTTCATTGAATCATGGAAAGAAAGGACCTGCACTCTGTCCAAATGAATTTACCTTCTTCATGCAATTTCCCATAATTCGAGAACTTGAAACTTAAAGAGTGCAGCTGTCCCCTATAGATCAAGAAAGAAATAATGTTAGAGAATAATATATGCTACAAACAGAAGAAAACCCGTCTCCCCAAGATAAAGAGATTGCCCTAGAAACATTGAACAAAGCTCCATTACTCATGCTTCCATATGTATGTGAATAAAAAGGAAGGGTACAGGCATAGAGGTACTCGTATTACTATATAGAAAAAAGGGCGCATCCTCGCGTACATATGATTCGTATAATTCAAACTTGGGTAAATTAAAGGCCATCCATTTTAAGTGATTTCTCTAATGGGTTTGGTTTGATTGTGTTTCTGAGACGAGATTGTACTTAGGCACTGTTATCGTCTCCGTATGGGTAGTTATGTGAGTAAAGAAACACAATTGTGATCTCAACCACAACAATGGCTACCTAACCAAAAACAACCCAAGAGATCAAAAAGAGGTTTTTGATCCAAAAAAGTATAAGGGTTTCAAACCAGCACAAACAGTACAACATTCTACACATAAACCCTAATTGAATAACAAAGAACAATCTTGGCGGTGCTCGTTACTGGTAAACATAAATTATATGAAATGAATGACACAAATTTTACACAATTATCAATTAATGGACTGAGAAGGAAGATGATTTATCAAATTTAAACAAAATTACCTGAAAACCCTAATTGAGCAGATATTTCGATTATTTAGGGTACTACCATTTTTGCAGGAATTTGCTCATCATAGTTAGTGGATAACCCTAATGCGAAAAATACGGAAATTAATCTGTAAAGTAATGATAACAACCTTCTTTCCTTTTGATGCTTCCTATTTCCCGTTTAGATCCCTAACTTATGAATTGATTCCAATTTGCCCCCCAACTTTAGTATACATTCTAATGTGCCTTGTTTTTTCTTATAATCCATTGACAGTTAAGTTATTCCTTTTTTTCATCTCCTCCCTTAAACCTCTCCGCACAGAAGTTCTTTTTCCCTCATATAACGAACGAATTTCTCCATTTCAAACTTCTTAAGTTCTTGAAACTGGATTATTTATTAGGATCTCTGTCAATGGCGAAGAGAGAATGGAGAAAGAAAGAGGAAGAGAAACATAAAAAATAGATATATTGTAAGAAAGAAATAAGAATAGAGTTAAATGATAAGTCCAACTACGAATAGCCCAGAACAGTCAAATTGAGTTGATTAAATAAGTCCAACTACGAATTAACCCTAAGAAATGGAACAAAAGAAGGAATATTGGATAAGAAGACTGCCCCAATCTTGGTGTTTGTGTGGTGTGCGTGTATATATATGGGAGAAGTATGATCCACGGTTCAGTATTTATATATTATTGATTCAAACGTGTTAAATTAAAACAAGAAAATAGCAAAAATTCCACCTTGGGTAATAAGAAAGCAAAATATTCAACTAGACTTTAACATTGTTATGTGGTTTCACATTGAGAAGAAATATTCAAAGCGTTTTCGAATATGTTAAGGTACTTGTAATCTTATATATAAAAAACAATTGTCGGTTATATGAGATAGCCTATAGGTATGGTCTTCCATTTTCTATTTGGAGTTTCACAAAGATAACATGTCAAACATAAGCTATAACTATACATAAAAGAAAGTGACACATTTTAGTAGTTACAAAATATCATTAGCTTTCTTGCTTATTATGTTTAGTATTTTGAGTCAAATTGGATCTAGTCTCCTCTCAAGTTATATAAGGCCTAAACAGGTAACATTTATTATGACTATCATTATTTGTACATCTTAAGTCTACTCTCCCAAGAATACTTTCTTATGCATTTTTTTTTTAATAAATTTATATAAGAAAAGGTGAATAACTAATCAGGCTGTATTTGTGATTTATTTTGTTTGATGCAAAATAACTACTTTGTGTTAGGGTGTTTTTTGCCCCTTAGTTTATGACTAAGTTTATGTCTGACATCTTATGTATCACAAAATACCTAGATGATTCCTTTCTCCCGTCTTAAACTCATCTTCACGAATTCTTTCTAAACTCATTGTCCTTAAAACAGTATTTACGTAATACATTTCAATATTTCAGATAGTCTTTTTTCAAAATTTTCACCAATTCTAGTTTGAAAATAAAGATACATTCTTGGTATGAAAGATGAGACAGAAATGGATAGGTGAGAAAATGAAGACGAGACGAGTGAAATTATGAATTTTCGAGTCAACCTTTTTTTTATCTTTCGAGAAACTTGTTCACTCTAAATGGATGGTTGGTTTCTGTTTAGGTCTAAGATAGGTCTACTTTCGTAGCCTCTTCGATTATTTTTCTTAATTTTTTTGAATGAAGGAGCCAAGGAGGCGAAAGATAAAAGGGACAAAAAAGAAACTTCTCATAAAATAGAGGGCCAAACCGACATTTTGTTATAAAAGGAAAAGATAGACCTACCAATAGTATAGCACTCAACTGCCACCGCCATGGATTTAATAACAAGATGTGTACACAAATAGTCAATATAGATAGAGGACATTAAATTAAAATTGAATAAGAGAGCGACAAAAACTATTTACTATGTCAATTCCTAACCAGTAAGAAGAAAATATAGCGACCTGGTCAGAGTTGCCATGGCCAAACATTTGAACTACTTAATTTATTTTAGAAGTGTTGAATTTTGATAAGTACTAAACATGCCGGAAAACTAAGCACAAATTCGACGTAGATGTTCAGATTTCACCCAACATAACACATGAAACTAAATCTGACCGCTTACGTGGGACTCCACCGAAATTTTGTACATTTTTTCGGGCATTTAAGCATTTTTGAATTTGATCAAAGGGTTCTTCCTATTGCATTAAAGTTTGTTTATTTTTCTGTTAGGATGAAATCATCAACTCCCATATGTAGCTGCACCCACAAAGGGTCTTCTTAATTGGGACACACTCAAAATTGGTATTGTGGATGATTGAGATGTCTGTGAAAGTTTGGGTGGTTTCTCCTGGAGCAGGAGCTATCATAACTTGGTTGTGTTTCAGCTCATCAGTACTCTTTGTTGGAGCTCAGCTTACCCATCCAAATGAAGGTTTGTGTTTTAATGTTTTACAGTTTTAGACTCAGTAAAGATTGATCTCAACCCAAAACTTCAAACTTGAAATTGAAATTGCAGTTGATGCACTAAGAGCCATTCGAACAAGTTTGGAAGATCCTTTCAAGAATCTAAAGAATTGGAATAAGGGTGATCCTTGTACTTCAAAATGGGTTGGAGTTTTATGTTTCAATACATCAAAAAGTGATGGTTATCTTCATGTCAGAGAGTTGTATGTAATTTCATCTCTTTCTTCTTCTTCTTCTTCTAACCTAAATTTATCATCTGATTTTGTTTCCCACTTTTTAACTTGAAGGCAATTGCTAAATATGAATCTCTCTGGAAGTTTATCACCTGAGCTTGGTCAATTTTCTCATATGGAAATACTGTCAGTATCTATCTCTTTTGCTATTGACTTGTTTTGTGTTATGCTATTATGCTTTCTTGTCAAGAATTTGATACCTTTTCTTGATTTTGGTTTAAATATCAAAGGGATTTCATGTGGAACAAAATTAGTGGGAAAATACCTAAGGAGATTGGCAATATTACTACTTTGATCCTCCTGTAAGTTTTTTCCTTATCTTTTTCACCTATCTTATGTAGTTTGAGGAATATTATGAAGTCTATGCTTTCGAAAATGTTAGTAATAGATCGAGACAAGCCAATGAATTGTTCATCTTCTAAGGAGAAAGCTTAGACCACACGATCAAGATCTAACTACTGTATACAATTGACTACTTTGCGTATTCTCTTTGTAGTCATTTGGGTTAGTTGCAGGCAACTATATAAGATTCTCTATTAAGGATTTCACATGGTAATAGTCCCACATCGCTTGTGGGAGTGTTCAGTCTGGATTGTAGGTGACTGGTCAAGCTTAGTAAGTGTCAAGGCCTTTTGGGTGGCTTGTGGAGCCTTCGCCAAGAACAAAACCCCATACCCATGAACTTGGGTACAAGTGTCAAAAGGACAATATCGAAACTGCTAAGGCTTGGGGAGTTGCCGTTGGTATAAGAGCCAAGGATGGTCGTGACCGAGGGTAGGGAGTGTAATAGTCCCACATCGCTTGGGAGAGTGTCCAGAGCCTGGGCTATAAGTGTGTGTGTGCTCGAGGTTAGTACTTAGTAAGTGTCGAGGCCTTTTGGGTGACTTGTGGAGCTTCTTCCAGGAACAACACCCCGTTCCCATGGACTTGAGTGTTGAGTATGGGTCTCAAAAGCATAGACAATATCGATAACTACTAAGACTTAAGGCGTTATAAATACTATTAAAGCCAACTATCAAGTGTTGACCCTTAATGTTCTAATTCTGTTTTGCAGTCTCTTAAATGGAAACCAATTGACAGGTTCTTTACCTGAAGAACTTGGCTATCTTCCAAGTTTGGACCGAATACAAATAGACCAAAACAATATATCAGGTCCTTTGCCTAAGTCATTTGCAAACTTGAACAAAACAAAGCACTTGTGAGTATGTTCTCTTTCAATTTGATCGTTTCGTTTCATTCTGCAAATAATCCGGGGAATTGATTTTCCCGCCGAGTTTCATGTTATTTTGCAGTCCATAAGATGAAGTAGACGATTAACTGAGTATTTCCCATAACGGAAAAATCCGCATCCTCTTTAACCTGTCTATCTTTTCTCCTTTTTGTCTTTTTTCTATCTGTTTCTTATGCAGCCACATGAACAACAATTCGATTAGTGGGCAAATTCCGCCTGAGCTTTCCAGGTTACCGAGTCTTGTTCACTTGTAAGTCTATGTTTCGGTCTCTTCTTGTATTTAAATTATGTCCTTGTCCTTTTAAGTTTATTATAACATTATTATTTGTTTAATATACAAACTGAATTTGTGCAGACTACTCGACAATAACAACTTATCAGGCTATTTACCACCAGAGTTCTCTGAATTGCCGAAACTACTTATTCTGTAAGATCGCTCTTGTTTCTTTCATTTACTTGGACGTGCACCAAAGAAGACTTCATCTTATTTTATTTTTCGCAGTCAACTTGATAATAATCACTTTGATGGGACAGTTCCAGCTTCTTATGGCAAAATGTCGAAACTATTGAAATTGTAAGTCCTTCTAAAATACATTTTCCATTTTTGCTCGATGAAACGGGATTTTGAGGATCATTAGATGAGAAGTTTGTTTCTATGCACAAGATTTTGTTCTTTCCGTTATTCTATTATTTTGACAATCAATTTTGATACTCGAGACCTTCCACGGTCTTGGGAAGTTTTATAACCAAGAAGTACATACTCATTATAAGTGAATGTTCTTTAACTACCATCTTTGCCTGGTTTATTAGGAGTCTTAGGAACTGCGGATTGCAAGGACCCGTTCCTGACCTAAGCGAGATACCTAATCTTGCCTATATGTGAGTATCACTTTGGTAGTTTGTTACTTGCTATAAACATTTTTTCTCCATACGGTTATTGGTGAATTGTGGTTATGATATTTGCACATCAGAGATCTTAGCCGGAACCAGCTTAACGGATCTATACCTTCAAATAAACTATCGGATGATATTACCACAATGTACGTACGGCTCTCCTTGCTATACTAAATTTACATATTGCCATTGTTAGACTTGAACATCTGAGGACCAATTTCTTGAAGTTTATGTGTAGTGACTTGTCGAACAACAATCTAGATGGGACTATTCCTGCTAACTTTTCTTCCTTCCCTCTCCTACAAAGATTGTGAGTGCACTTCTATTTTCGCGTTCATTTCGATTTATGCTCATGAGGATTATGTAATTGAGATCTTTAGTATTTGAGATTAGTTAACGATCTCTTATTTTACTGTCGCAGGTCACTCGAGAATAATTCTTTGAGTGGTTCTGTTCCTTCCACCATTTGGAAAAATCGTACTTTCAGTAGAACTGAAGAACTTTTGTTGTAAGACTTCGTTAACTAGATTTATTTGTTCATTTGGTAACATTGAAGAAGTTGGTTCATACGAATGTCTCGCTAACTTTATAGATGTACTCGGGTATTGCAGAGATTTCCGGAACAATGCACTTTCAAATATTTCAGGAAGTCTTACCACCCCTGCCAATGTTACCATTAGGTATGCTTGATCATTACATCGGCTCCTTACAAACGCCGTATTTTGTTATCAGTCTTGTTACCCTTCATTTTTCTTGATGTTCAGGCTTCAAGGAAATCCCGTTTGCGCAAACGCCAACCAACTTAATATAGTAGACCTTTGTGGATCAAAAGCTCTAAACAAAGATGCTCAAGATAACTCACCAAGCACCAGATATAACTGCAGTTCCTGTCCTCAGGGCTATGAACACGTCGCAGAATCTCCCTTACCTTGTTTTTGTGCTTTTCCTATAAGAGTTGGTTACCGTCTGAAAAGTCCTGGATTCTCGGACTTTCTCCCATACGAAGATAAATTTGAGAAATACCTCACATCTGGTCTTAAGATGGATCTCTATCAGCTGGATATTGATTCAGCTGCATTAGAAGAAGGGCCTCGGGTGTTGATGTACTTGAACTTGTTTCCTTCTCTCTCCAGTATTTTTAACGAGAGTGAGGTTCGACGAATCAAAAGTATGTTTACAGGATGGAATATTCCTGACAGTGATGTGTTTGGGCCATATGAACTTATCAACTTCACACTCTCTGGGCCTTATGAAGGTAATATGACCTTATGAATTTTTCGGGTCGATAGTTTTGCAAGATAAAACAGAATCTGATTCATAGTTCCTGTGTATTGGTGCAGCGTTCAATCCCCCAAAATCAGGGGGGATAAGCAAGGGTGCCCTGGCAGGCATTATATTAGGGGCTATTGCTGCTGCAGTTACATTATCTGCATTCGTTTCGATTCTCATCACAAGAAGTCGTCTGAAAAATTATGACGCAGTATCGAGAAAACGACTGAGTAAGTATAGAAGTTGTAAAAACTTTTCCCATAATTCATATTTAAGGTTTATCGAGCGAGTAATATTTATGTTTTGGCAGTGTCGAAGGTTCGCATCAAAATTGATGGTGTGAAAGATTTCACTTTCGAAGAAATGGCGCTAGCAACAAATAATTTCAACAGCTCTACTCAGGTTGGTCAAGGAGGTTATGGTAAGGTATACAAAGGTATTCTGTCTGATGGAACTATAGTGGCGATAAAGCGTGCACAAGAGGGATCGTTACAGGGCGACAAAGAGTTTTTGACAGAAATCGAACTGCTATCAAGGGTACATCATCGGAACCTTGTTTCGTTAATCGGATATTGCGACGAAGAAGGTGAACAGGTACTTCAAAATTTTCTCTTCCAGTTTGCTTACTTTTGTGGCATTCGCATAATCTACGGATATTTGTTCAGAAAAATCTTAGCTAGGCCAACAGCCAAACATTGTTTTCTTTGTACATTAGTTAATGAAATCATGTGCTTTCTCAAATGTCGTTTTCCACAATAATAATGTCTCACCAACCGAACCAAGAAAATCACCCGTCTCCATTTGAAAGTGCCTTAAATATGGGTTGATATCTAACCCGAAAAGTGACCAGCAAAACCATCTAATGGGCACTCCGGCCGACCCGTTTACTTATGTTTGCCCTAGTCTTATAAAGGGTTGTTATCGATGTAAAGGGGTCTCTCATTTTACATATGTGTATGCAGATGCTGGTATATGAGTTCATGCCAAATGGTACTCTAAGAGATCATATTTCTGGTAAACCTTATTGGGTTCTTCTAAGAGATCATGCTTCTAAACCCTTGTGTTTTTTGTTACTATCAATAATGTACTTTCTTCTGATTGGTTTTTAATCTTTAATGTTTGTGATATGAAAGCTAAATGGAAAGAGCCTCTGAGTTTCGCTACGAGGTTACAAATCGCTTTGGGTTCGGCCAAAGGTATCCTTTACCTCCATAGTGAGGCAGATCCTCCGATATTCCATCGAGATATCAAATCCAGCAACATATTGTTGGACTCCAGGTTTATTGCAAAGGTTGCTGATTTCGGACTTTCACGTCTCGCTCCGGTTCCAGATGATGACGGAGCTCTTCCTGGACATGTATCCACAGTTGTAAAAGGAACCCCGGTAAGCATGGATCTGCCAGATACATGATAGGCCCAATTCCCAAACGTGCTCCACATCACCCACCAAAAGAAAACGTGTTAGGCTCAAAGATAACCACACTTGATGAGGCATGCGAGAATAGTCCCACATTGAAAAAGGATACTCTGGTAACCATCAATGTCTAGACCTTGTCCACTCACTGTCACTTGGTTTTGAGTTAGATGACCCCAAACTTAATAGCAGCTGATGCCTTTTTCTGCTCAACTCTTTTAAGCTTGAGTTTTTAACATCTTTGCAGGGTTACCTCGATCCGGAGTACTTCTTGACTCATAAGTTGACAGACAAGAGTGATGTTTATAGCCTTGGAGTTGTATTTTTCGAACTCTTAACAGGAATGCAACCAATCTCACATGGCAAAAACATCGTCCGAGAGGTATAATATTACAACTACCTCGTATAACTCAGAATTCGAAAATGATTTTCTCATTTATGGTCTGACTTTGTGAAATCACATTATCAGGATGCGTATATAGTTCTCTTTTATATTTAAACAGTACGATTAGTTTGTGAATTTCTGAAGAGACATCTAAATTTTTGAAGGTGAAAATGGCGTACAAATCTGGTATGATCTTCTCAGTGATAGATGAAAAAATGGGACCTTATTCGCGGGAGTGTATAGAGAAGTTTGTGTTGTTGGCCTTAAGAAGTTGCCACGATGAGACGGATGCTAGACCTTCCATGGCAGAGGTAGTCAAGGAACTAGAAGAGATCTGGCTTATAATGCCAGAACCATACACAAAGGCAGCAGCAACAACCATGGATTCTATAGACTTCACCCATGATTCCAAAGGACCATCATCAACATCGTCTTCCTCGGTAGCCATGAGACATCCCTATGTCTCGTCAGACATTTCCGGCAGCGACCTTGTCAGTGGTGTCGTTCCTACCATTACGCCTAGATAGATAAAAGATGATCTCTCATTGAGTTTTTCTTCTTTCATGTCGATATAATATATGTAGTATATACACACTAACGACGATATCATATGTTGTATGTATGATCTTGGGAAAAATGTTTGCTTCCCATTCTTCTGTACCAGTCTTTGTGTACTCACAACAATGCGAAATATTATTGTATACTACAAGTTTCGATGAGAATTAACATATCCATATCCGGCTAGGCAACACTAATAGCAACCTTCCACCAAGAACAAAAGTGAGAAGAAAAATCGGGATGAAACAAACAATTTATCAGTCATTAAGAGTGCGATTAGAGAAGAAAGGGAAAATTGATGTGTATAATAATTACATTAAGAAATTGAAAGCAAAACTCCTTCGCTGCTGTAAATTCTTTACATGTTTAAACCACTGGGTCTTGGTTGTTGTATCTGTGGCCGAGACTGAAGCTTACTATGCGCATATGGCAAAAATTGGCAACAATTCGAAACTATCACTTTTTCCTTATTTCCTTCCACGTAAACCTAAAACACGAAAACTTAGACTAAATGCAGCTTAGATATTTCCCTTCTCTACCTGACAGCTTCTGGAGCTGAGTTGCAGTAAGGTGTGCTCAAGCAGACCAACCTAGTAGACGCCAAACACAAGCTCGCAAACCCCAAACCAATAACCAGCCCGTAACTGCTCCTTCTTGCATCCAGTCTAACTGCACGTCTGAACATGCTCCCGAAACTAGGTATCAATGCCCCACATGCAAATGCCATCCAGTAATCAAGCCCGCTGTAGTCTATTCCCGCCAGTATTGCTCCAATTGCTGATACAGGACTTGCAAAACCAGTCAAAGCAGCTGCTGCCAGGGCTCCCCGCCAGCTATTGGTGGCCCCATATACACAGCTAGCAACTGCAGCTCCTCGAGGAAGTCCATGTAGAGAGACAGGTAGCACCATATGCCTTCCCATCCCGTAAGCTTTTGGGGCAGCAACCCCAAGTGCCAACCCCTCTGCCAAAGCATGTAGAGCCACAGCTCCACAAGCCAAGAATGACTGCAGAGTTAGAGCACTCACTGACACACCCAACGACGTGGGCAAGTCATTCAATGAATTCCTTTTGCGACTAGCAAGCTTCAGGACTCCAGATGTTGAAATATGGAAGAATGATGATCCCAAAACAAGCAGAAACAAGATTGGAAACAACCCAAGTTTTGATGATAGGAGTAGCTGCGAGGGTCTCCAGGCAGCAAGTACAAACGCAATGCCAGAAGCCACGCCAGTGAGAAGTGCATGATGGAAATTGGATACATGTGCAAAAGCAACAAGAATGATGCCACCCAATGATGGACCAAGACCAAAAAGTAGGGAAACCAAGAATCCGGAAGCGTCTTCTGAACTGCAGCAAACACCAATAGGAATATCAGTGAAAAAAGTCACATGCACCGGGACAAAACTCTAGACAACACTTGCTTCTGGAACACACAGAAGAGAGATCTGACCTAATATAAGGTTTACTTTTTCTCAATATGTAACAGTGATTAAGATTTTCAGAAGTATCATGTCTCTTCTCACCTATAGCCATGGCTGATACCCTCGAGCAAAGTACTAAGTGCAACCATAAATGCAGCAGAAAGCGTAGCGGCAGAAGCAACCTGTGAAGGAGAAGCTTCCTGGAACATAAAAGAAGAATTACGTTACAGAATTTCAAATATCGTCTGGTCCACATTTACCAATTTAACACAATGCAGTTTGCACATGCAACACAGTGGTTTTTCCAACATTTACCAATGTAAGTGACAGAACTTCCAAGTAACTTTTTAGGCTCATAACAATATCACAAATACTACACCCAAATATGTTTTCTCAAGTCCCAAAGGACCACATGCTTAACTCTAGGATCTTGTGACAAATTAGGAGAGGCTGTATTTGGCATTCTTTATCCTCGGTATATTTAGGGACCTGAAAGTCACACTTAATGAAGGGGTTAAGAAGCCTTCTCATCCGGATTGGCTTGCAGCTTGCTTTCAGTTATCAAATAACACCGACATAGATTTCGTACCAAGTACCAACATTACTGTGTAAGAAACTACGAATCAATGTTCCTACTGTCCTACATTCTACCATATCTTAAAGATTAGTTAGACAAGAATGCAAGACACGTCCCACGAGTTTAACGAGCACATTACCTTGAACCCATCAGGGAGGACCTCTGCTATGACCATCCAAATCATACACCCAGCAGCAAAGCCCGTACAGAAGGGCAGGATCTTGTTAAATGCATCAGCACATATGAAAGATGGAACGGCTACAATAGGCTGCAGTCACA
>BEHA01006795.1:131389-141604 GCA_002897215.1 Eschscholzia californica subsp. californica | reverse complement strand
AAAAAAAAAAAGATCCAAGAGTGAATTAATAAGCTCCCATAAAAACTAACCCTTTCATCCCCCACCCTCAAAAACATGAAAAAAACTAGTAGTAGATTTTCGAAACCATAACTTGGTGAACTACAAAAATAACTCTAAGAAAATAATTTATAACAACAAATGAAACTTATCAAAGGATGTCCCTTATATAGTGTTATAAATTATTTTCTTAGAGTTATTTTTCTGTCATGACACATGCACCGAACATCCATATATATGCTTATAAAGAATATTGCTTTCCTTGGGGCCTTTCCTCATTATATTTCCTAATGACTAATTAACATTTTAATTAGTTACCACCTTAAGTAATTCTATTTAGAATCGGAAAGATTATGACGAAAATTCTTTACTTTTTTAAATAAGAAACACGGGGAGCCATAAAATCGTTCTCAAAAATCCAACTTTGTCTTCTCTTCTTTTATTTGTGGCCTGCAAATGTAGGCCACAAGGTTCATATAAATTGAATATTTCTATCGGTTTTCGATAATATTGAGAATGGAAGGAATGTAGACATTATTATAGGTTGTACTTAGCCTAATTGTAGAAACTCAGTGGGCTTAATTAGTGGGTAATTTATGTATGCTCGATTAGCCGTGCTTAAGACATATGATGAAATTAAGATAAAAGATTAGTTATAGCGATAAAAATGAAAAATGAAGGCCATATTAGTGAGCTAAGGAACTAACTAGATGACTGTAAGAGTTCAACTTGAATTAGTCATTCAAAGTAGTCAGACATTACAAAATATATCATACAAAAACAAAACCTTATTCGAAAAATTGTTGAAAGAAAACATTGGTGAAAGGAGAATGTGAGAAGACTGATTCTAAGAAGATAAAAGGAGAATCAAATCTGTCAAACACCTAGGTTTAATTTTGATAAAGTTTTCAAATTCGATTTCTTTATATACATAGAAAATATTAGAGTTGAACCTTATGGTAGATCCTTGGGCTTCGAATACTATCAAGAGGTTTAATTCCGATGATAAAATGGTTAAGGAAAACCTGAAGCACGGCCGGGATAATGTAAATTCCCCCACTTGCGCCAAGTACCCCTGCTAATTGCTTGTCCTACAAACATGAACCACGAAAAAGAAAAAAGTGAACAAATAACTCAAAGCTAGACCTTAAGGAAGTGCGAGTTTTAAAGTTATGTACCTTGAGAATGATTATTGGTGTCATTGAAGATAAGGGTCTCTTGTTTGGTTTTATAAAATTTGATGGAGCTGGAGGAAGTCTGTCGTTAGACTTCTCGGTGGGCGTCGAGAAATCATCCATCTCGTTGTTGAGGACAATGCCAGTGGATGGTGAGAGAACACCCCCTCCAAAATAGTAATTTACAGTTGTTGTCATTGAAACGGCGTTCCTTTCTCCGTCAACGATACAAAAATGACTGGTTCCATGGTCTCTTAATTGGCTCCATCTGATTGTCCATTCATATAATAATATAGTTGGAATGTGCACTCTTTGATAAAACTATAACTATGTGCACATCAAGTATTGCTTTAGGTGTTTTCTAAGTAAAAGTAGTAAATAATTCATTCTTACTTGTTCAAATAGTAATCGGGTACAAAGGTAGTGTTGTCGAGTATCTTTTTTTGAAGTTTTGCAGCAAATGACGGAGAAAGCATATCAGACTCATATTTCGATATATCTACAAAATCTGGGTCCCCGAGGTTCATTCGAATTGCTAACATATGCTTCAATGATTCCATTAATCGATGAACACCCAATAAACCCTTTACATCTTTCTTTGATCCATAAGTGTTCAATATGTTTAGGACCTGGTACAAAATAAATAAATACATTGTATTGATAAAGAATTAGAAATCTTGAAACCCTAGTTTTAAATATATTTTAGAATATAAAGAATGATGAAATGAACATACCAAAGACATCCCAAGAGTACCACTTGAAGGAGGAGGCATTCCAAGAATGGTGAATCCCATCAAGTCCACAGCCATAGCATCAGTTACTTTAACTTTGTAATTTCTTAAATCTTCCATTGTTAAAATTCCACCACCTTTTCTCACATCTTTCACTAATTTTTCGCCTATTGTCTCGTTGTAAAAAGCTTGAGGTCCTTTTTTAGCGAGCATCCTCAAAGTGTTAGCGAGCTCAACATTATAACAAGTTTCACCTTTCTTCAGTAATTTCCCGTTCCGGGCTAAAACTTTACTTAGTCCAGGATCATCCTTGATAAGCTTCTCTGACTGATTAATGGCACGTTCAAGATATGGACCTACGGCAAACCCGTAATTGGCTAGTCGGACAGATGGATAGATTAGCTCGCTCCAAGGCAATCGTCCGTACTTCAACCATGCTTCATGAAGTCCGGCTAACTCGCCCGGCACACCCATAGACAATGCACCATGAGATTTAGATGTGGGATTATTTGCATACATATCCTGTTATTAGTTAACAGAATACACAATCAAAATTCAGCGAATAAACAATTTAATAGTTACATCATAATATTTAGCCGTGGTCCTCTCTTGTTCGCAATGGTGTGTTGCACGGGGAGATTCCTATAAAGTGGTGTTTGTTTCTTTTCTTTTTCTCTTTCTCATTGTGGGAATTCGAATAGTCCAAATCAATGGGACAAGGACAAAATATCAATTTGAACTTATCATTCAAATGAGATAGACATCACTGATCAAACAAAAATGTACAAATATTCTGAAATCAAACTAGAATTAACTTAGAGTTGGAATTAGGTTTCTCATCTAACAGTGAGGAAAAGCAAACATGATCATGTATACATATGTATGTGGGGTAACTTCAAAAATTAAGGAAATTAGGGTATACCTCTTTCTCTATATTCTTTTTCTATCTCTCTGATGTATTGTCATCACTCCTGAAAACGTCTTTGACTAATTGGGATATCCCTAAATCTTCCAAAACTATTTAACAAACCGCCAGTCCTACGTCAGAACTAAAATTGCCAAATTCTGTTTTAAGTATGATAATTGGTCAATGCATAAGGGTTGCACGCATTTAGTCCAAGTGGGATAGGCGGGATGTTGAACAGTTTTAGAAGAATTTAGAGTTTTAATCCACCAATGATCAGATTTCCTTACAATTGTGACGAAGAATTTAGGATTTTCTGTCATGACACATTCATCTAACATCCATATATATGCTTTTTTCCTTGGGCCCTTTCCCCATTATATTTCCTAATGACTAATTAATATTTTAATTATTGACCACCTTAAGTAATTCTATTTAGTATCGAAGAGATTATGACAAAACCTCTTTACTTTTTTAAATAAGAAATATTGAGAGCGGTAAAATCATTTAGAGAAATCCAACTTTGACTTCGCGAGAATAGAAAAATCTTATGATTTGCTATGTGTCTCTTTGGGCACATGATAGAGGTCACTTCTAGTAACTTCTTTACTCTTATTTGTAGCTTGTAATTGTGGGTCACAAGGTTCATTTAAATTGAATATTTCTATGTTTTTCGATAATATTAAGCATGGAATGAATGCAAACATTATTATAGGTTGTACCTAGCCTAACTGTAGAAACTCAACAAGCTTAATTAGTGGGTGATTTACGTATGTTCCATTAGCCGTGCTTAAGATACATTTTCATACACATAAGTAAATGAAGTAATTGATATTCTCTATATTTACTCCTATTTTGTTTCAAAAGTATCTTCTTTTCTAATTTTGCCAGCGGGTATACTATATTTTTTTTTTTTTTTTTTTTTTTGTTGAAAGAGCGGGTATACTATATAGTTGTCCTTTTCTATACAATTGAATTTTCTAAGAGAATTTCTTTTTTTTTTTCGCTTGTATGATAGTACTTTGTTTTGTCCACTGTGAACAATTGTATGGATAATTATAGGCACAATATTCTAGTGTACCTTCAACAAAGGAGACAAGGCAATATTGTTGTGAGCTATATAAAAATATTCGAAGAGATGTTTCAAAGCTAAACTTAACTTCGTGACTGTTTTTTAAGGTCCATGGGTATAAGGTCCAAAATAATGTTCAAAAGGGGTTTAGGGTCCAACCTTCCCAAAAAATGGATTATTAGTCCTTTTGCAATTTGGACATAAAGACCCTTACTATATAAAACAAAATCCTGTCCATATCCCCGTACAAATTTCGCGTTTTTTTAATTGGGTCGGACCAAAATTGAAACGGCATTTTTGTTGCGTGATTGGAGGACTAGATAGGAAATAACGGATATTTCCAAATCAATTTTCTCTCTCTTCTTTACAGATTTGGAACCAAATCAATTTTCTCTCTCTTACTATGTAATGTTTTTTTCGATTCAAATCAATTTTTTATCACTTAACTATCAGATTTGGAAAGAGTATATTTTCTGCGATCAATTTAGCGTGATTTGGGGGTTAATATACAAAAAGTATATATCACTTTCCCTCACTTAACTTTCAGATTTGGAAATAGTATATTTTTCTTGGATCAATTTAGCGTGATTTGGGGGTTAATATACATAACGTATATATCGTTTGCTCTAATTTAATTTTCGTTTTTAATTATACATAACCACACATCAAATACAAATTATGAAACAGGTTCCTAAATTATGTGTTATTTATTACGAGGAAACCATCATTTGTCATGTATACAACGTAATTCATCTAATATTTCACATTCATCCAATACCAAAACTTAATATTTTTTACACAGGTACACTGCAATATCTTCTCAACTATCTGAGTCATTTAACAAACAACAGCTACACGCTTTAAATCATTCTTGACAAATGAACCAAAACTTCTCTGATGGAAATCAAAACAACTGACCAACTTCAGATAATATTTTATCTCAACCATCAGATTTTAGTTTCGTAGTCTTAGGTTGGATGATATTGTAGGAAATTCCACCAGCAGCAACAAAACTACAAAAAGAAAAACATATACATTAGTCAACCCAAACATATAATTTATTAGAAACGACATGTATAATACAGTAAATTATGTATAATGTTTTATAAAGTTCATCATGTGTTGGAGACAACAAAACTTTAGTTAGAATAAGAAGGCTATTGTTATGTAAAAAAAATATATGTAAAGTGCAATAAATTACATATAATTTTTGGAATATTACGCGCTGTTTACCTTCTGTTACAAAAAAATTGTACGGAATCTTCATTGGTTCAAATGTGTAAAGCGCAATAAAGTACATATCATTGCTTGAACAATACACATTGTTTACATTCTGTTACAATAACATTGTACGGTATGTTCTCTGGTTAAAATGTGTCATGTTCAATAAAATACACATAATTTCGTATAAATTACACATCGTTTACATTCTGTTACAAAAAAACGTACGGAATCTTCTTTGGATCAGAAATGGTATCGTTAGCGGATCTGATATCAAGAAATGTTCTAAACATCAAGATCTGTAACCTAAATCTAATGAAAAATAAAATAATACCTGGATACAAACATAACATAATCGAAGTGAATGAATTAGTAAACAAGGATTTAACATTAACATCATCAATCAGTTGTAGATCTTAGAGAGAGAAAATCATGATTAATGATGAATATTTGAAAAGATGATACAAAGATGAAATCGATTATAATGAAAATCATAAATATCTTTAAAGATGATGATGAAAAAATTCAAAAGAAAGATTAAACTTGTTACTTTAACCTCATAAGCAACTGTAGATCTTAACAAAGGCACGAACCTGAATCTGATAAAGCAGATTTCGAGACTCAATAATGGAGGTTGAAAAGAGGATTCGGTTTTAGAGAGAGAACATTAATGATTTCCGTTTTGGAGAAGAGTGAAGATAAAGTTTTTGTTTATATGATCTTGATTAGAGAGAGAAAGTGAGAGATAAAGATGAAAAATGGATAGTTGGAGATTTTCAAGGAAAAACAGTTTTTGTTTATATAGAAGGTTATATTAGATATTATGATTTAATATAAATGGACTAGATATCTATTTATGTTAATATTTTGGTTTATAAACCTATTTTAGGATATTATTGAGGATTAAACCTGTGTTTAAGTGTAGATTTTTGGACCATAAGCTCAAATGTTTTTTTATAGATGAAAAATGATAGCAGATGTTACAAAAATATACCTAAAAAAATATAACCCTTTAAACTCTTGTTTCTAAACCCTAACCTCCATTAACAGAGACTTGTACGATTGTTTGTAGATGAAAATGATCAATGAATGAAGAATGATTATTTACAGATGAAAAATGGTAGAAAGATGCTACAAAAATATACCTACTTCAGACCTAAATTTGAACCAATCATCCATCTAAATTCCATCAAAAGATAGAACGAGAGTTGACCCAAAAATAGAAATCATTAATTTAATACGCTTCTAGAGTACACTTTGCCTTGTACGGTTGTACCATCCACTGACATCGCTCTTTACAGATGGATCAGAATAGACTTGTTAGTTTTACTCTATCAAAAGAACCGTAATTCGGAATACATAAAAGTCAATAACGAATTTACAAATATGAGTGTCAGAAATATCATAGGCGACGGTATGGGGCCCGTCACTTTTAATATTGTCACATAATATCAGATCAGGTTGTATCGATCATTCTCTTATTCTTACTACCATAGCTTTACTTCCTAAAGTTCGGGATCCGGCTATCGCTTCTGAGTTTCGCCCAATTTCTCTTTGCAACTCTATTCAAATTCATCACGAAACTCTTAGCGGACAAGATTAGACCGTATCTCGAAGATAGTATTTCTTGGACCCAAAACGCTTTTGTCTTGGGTCGTCAAATCATAGATAATATAGTAATAGCCCAAGAACTTACACACCATGCATAAAGCTAAAGCCAAGAATGAGACTTTTGCTCTGAAGACGGACATGGCGAAAGCCTACGACGGAGTAAGCTGGGACTTCCTAGAGAAAGTCCTTAGGGCTACGGGTTTTAGGGACACTACAACAAAAAAGGGCTAACTGGTCCCTAATATATTTGAAAGAGGGACTACTTTTTAGTGTTTGTCCCCTATTAGAATTTCAATAGGGACAAATACATGTTTCTTGGGCTAATCTTTAGTCCGTAGTAGTAATATTTAGAAAATAATTTTGAGTAACCAAGAGGAGAAAAGAGCGCCCAAATTTCAGTTCCCGCATCAAACTAGTCAAACACAAAATGAAATTCTCAAATATTTTCTCTCCACGATTCTTCTGCTTGAGTTTTCTTCTCGTCGTCTTCAGTTTTTTCTCTCCACGATTCTTCACCCTAGTTATTAGGTACTAAATCTATTAAAATTATGTAGGGTTTTGAAGGTCACTAATTGAATAAGCAGTAAAGAAAGAGGGGAATTTATTTAGGGTTCTCTTCGCCAGAAGCAGAAGATGTATTTATGGATCATACCTTAAGAAAGTTTTTAGATTGTTTCAAATATGTTTGTATTTAGTATATTACAAAAAAATATATTCTGTTTTGATTCCAATCAAAGTTTGAGTGGAGGTTTACAGTGAGTTGTTTCATCAAAAAAATATGTTTGTGTTCACAAAACCTTTTTAATGTCTAACTTGTTTAAGAATGAACTTCCATGTCACATAAAACCCTTTTCATTTATGAATGATTTGTTTAATAGTTCTCAACACACAAAATTAGATTATTCTAACAACTTAGGAGGATCTCTATGAAAAGTTTGATTCTTTTGCTTTCTTATAGGATTTTATCTATATGACTTGTGAGCTTCTTGTCTTATTTTGAAAATCTTTGTGTAGCTGCGATATCGGCCATTTAGCACAATTTTTGCAGGTTTGTGTGATCACCTTGTCGGTCTCTCTCTTGTGGCGTGGTTTTTTTTGTTTATCTTCTACTTCTAGGGTTTTTCTGGCGACATCATAGTGCAGTTAGCACCACCAGGTATGTTCTTCCTCTTCTTCTTCTTCAGATAAATTAGGGGTAGGATTTAAAATGTGGATGTGGATGCAAATTAGGTTCAATGAATCTATTAGGTTAATTTGGTAGATGTGGATGCAAATTATCCAAATGATTTCTTTTAGTTTAGCATCCTTTGGCTAGTTCTAATATCTAGAAATCTGATTTCAGTTACATTGGAGAAATCAGATAGGAGAATCATCCAAAAAAAATTATCTAAAGGTTTTATTCGGTGTTATAGAAAAGGCACCCTAAAAACTGCTTGGGAGAATCATCCAAGATTGAATCTCGTAAGAGCAAGGACGGGACTTCAAACTTGAAGAAAGAAATGAAAAAAGAACTTAGTAGTACAAAAGCGGAATTAGACGAGATGAGGGCTTATTTTAGGCGGCTTCGCGATGGGGAGGTACATACTTGATAGAATTATGATTCACTATGTAGTTATCATTTCAACTGATATTAATGACCTATGTAATCTTTTTACAGCTAAATGTACTTACGCCCTAGCTTCTCCTTTGAAAGTTCTCGTAACGACCCAAGGTCATCCTCAGATTCTGACTAGCATGAGGTAACCTTCTCTCCATAGTAGCATAATATCTACACAAAATCAGTCAAACTCTTAAAGCTTCTACAAGTTAATCCAGGTATGCAAAAAGTTCTACTTTTTTACTTCAAAAGTTCATCTTTCTGTATCCTCTTTTTGTCCACTTTGAATCATTCCTTCCTCAACTAGTAACTTTTATAGAAAATTGATTTGAGTTGCAAATTGAGCAATGGGTTTTCATCGAAATATGGTGGTATCCATGAGGTCTAGTCCCACGTTTCATATTGAAAAGAAAGAGTAAGTTGTCTTTCTATCGATATTCATTCATTATCCATGTTTTTGACATAAGTTTTCTGTGTACAGTGTGGACAAAAAGGAAATAGTTGATAGAGTGAAACCCTGATAGTATAAGATATTCTTTGATTCGCCAAGAAGATAGTATAATATTTAGTTTGCTGGAAAGGCTCAACATTGTTATAATCCTGATACATACAACTATGATGCTTTTGACATGAATAGTTTTCATGGTTCTTTGGTTCATATTTAGTTAGGGAAACCAAGGAACTTCACGCACAGGTAAATGAAACCGCTATAGAAAACTTGGAAGGTAAAAGGTTTAGATGTCAATGGGAGACCATTGATGATAAGTGTTATGGCTTCGTTGCGGCGTGAAGTTACTATAACGGGGATATATATATATATATAGATATGGAATTGATAGGCCATTCAAACTTGAAGCTCGTAGAGAGGTAGGAGTTACTTATGATTTAATATATATATATATATATATATGGAATTGATAGGCCATTCAAACTTGAAGCTCGTAGAGAGGTAGGAGTTACTTATGATTTAAGACAAAATACTTGAATACTTGATTAATGTTGCTGGGTTATATGCTGTCATTAAACCATCTAAGTGAGTTTTACTACTATTTTCTATTTTTTGTTTTATGGCTGTGATGACTTATTATTTCCACTACTATTTCTTGCTGCCAGGAAAGCAAAAAAGAAAAATACAATGCTACTGAGTTCTATGCTGCCCTTAAACCATCCAAGTGAGTTATAGTGCATTTACCAATAATATGTATTTTCTTGGATTATGACTGATGACTCATTATTTCTACTGCTAAAAATTCTTACTCTCAGAAGAGAGCTAGTGTCAGTTGATGAACTCCCTGACTTGATTCCGGAATTAAGACCTTACTAGCGTCGTGTTGTTTGTTGGATGGTTCAATGAGAGAGCAGTTTCAAAAAATTATTACAATGGGTGGAGAAAGATGTGGAGCAAAATGATTGTTTTTAATTGTTTGACAAGTATATCTACGTCACTTCTCAAAGTTACATTATTGCGTAGAAAAGTCAATTTTTTGTTTACTTGATTGAATATTCTAGTTAATGATATTCTTTTTTTTCTGTTGAAAGAGAGTTAATTGATATTCTAGTGTCTTTGTTTGTTTCAGTTGGACTAAGCGTTTTTGTTATGGGAAATATATCGATGGCGTTTATGATGGAGATTCAAGCGCGGGTGCACAATTCTGAATGTTTATTTAATATATGTTCCGTAATTAATCTAGCTAGTAGATGGTAGGTTGGCATTAGCTAGAATAGGTATTAGAAAGAGATTGGGTCTTAGAATGACAATATGTATTAGAGTAGCTATTCCTTTTAGTATGAACAAGAAATTCTAGTTAATAATTTTGTTTTAAACTTATTTAAAGTGAGTGTGAAATTTGTTTGATATTTTCATGTAGCACGAAATCTATAAATTC
>BEHA01006795.1:58370-109153 GCA_002897215.1 Eschscholzia californica subsp. californica | reverse complement strand
GACATCTCACTTGTGCCCAACTCATTGATATTTGTTCCACATTTCTCGCTTATTATATGTCTGCTTATTCAAGAACATAGAGGGAATATAAGTGGGTTAATCCATATCACTTGGGATGAAGTCTCATGGGAAAAGTTTTGGAAGAAACTCGATGTTGCTCCAAGAGTCCAAATGTTTATTTGGAGATTAATGATGAATGCCCTGCCAACGGAAGTGAAAGCGCTAAAATATAACCAGCTGGAATCTAAACTATGTCAACTATGTTACGAGAATGAAGAAGACAATGACCACCTATTCATGAAGTGCAAATTTGCGAAAGAAGTTTGGTTTCGTTCACCACTCGGTTTTCGAATTGAGGCAGGGAAAACAATTGTTGAAATACTTCAACAACAGATCAGTCATAAAATAGAAGATGAAGGTGTTCAATTGAGTTTCTACATACTTTGGTACATTTGGAAAACAAGGAACAAGAAAGTGTTTGAAAACAAAGTTCCAGAGAGCATGAAGGTGATTAAAGACGCCATTAACATGTGGTCAGACTTTCAAAAAAGAGGAAAAACTGAAATTCCTCCTAATATAGAGAATGAAATCAAAGATGAGTCGAACAAGACTTGGAAACAACCACAATCCGATAAACTAAAGATCAACCTCGATGGGGCACACAAAGAGTATAAAGGGGCTGCAACTGCTGTTATTAGAGTTGAAAATGGTGAGTTTATAGTAGCAAAAGCGATGTGGTTTAATACTAATTATCCGATAGAAACAGAAGCTCAAGCAGTTCTAGTGGGGATAAAGCTAGCGATTCAGCTGAACATAAAGGAAATAGAGTTGGAAAGTGATGCGATCAATGTGATCTAAGCTTGCACGACAGACGGGGCTTTGATCCCTTGGAAAATAAAGAACCTGATTACTGAGATAAAAAGAGAAGCTACAAAAATTGAAGCACTTACATTCCGACATATTTCGAGAACGGCAAATAAAGTCGCTCAGGCTCTAGTTAAGAATGCTCTAGAGTTCAACATTTGTAAACAATGGAGGAAGACAAAAGTCCCACCTTGCATTGTTAGAACATTAAGATTCGATATAACTAAGACAACCTATTGATTAATAAAAGGCGATAGCCACCCTTCATAAAAAAAAATATCACTTGGGATGAACTTCATTTATAATGGTCTAGATTGTCAAAATCTCATAAGCTCAAATGACGGGCCTTGCATGTATGTGTTCATTTCAACAACGTCTGTAGTTGTCCCTCTTTTTGAGTAGCGCGTAAAAGGAGCCTCATTTTGGATAGTGTAAATCCTAACTCAGTCTGTCCGACACTCAATAACCAAATGCTTTGAGCCTTTGATGAACATTTTTTTTGAGAAATCGAGTACGATCTACGTTAGTCGTTACAAAGCATTGATTCTACCTCCTCTGTGAATCGAACCTAGAGTTTATGTCAACGCTCTCAACCACTTAGACAATGCTTTGACGGACTTAGTTGGGTTTTTTGGATACTAGCATTCTACAAAGAACCTCCACGAGTGATGAGTCCACCCGATAACTCTAAGCACATAAAATTCAGACCAGCCGATAGAGACCCGACCCGCACCGCTCCTGCAGTGCAAAAGAGTTTATCACATTTGTTGCTAACATACGCTGTTTCGGACCAAAATGCGCTCTTTAGCAAAGATCTAAGGAAAGACTTGATCAGTTGTACCAAACTGTTCTTCAATCAAATTGAAACCTAACCTTCCTTCCTTCCCCGCTTTCTTAAACAATCAATCAAATCTCTTCTTTCTCCCATTCTCTGTTTATTCAGAATTTCTCCTCTTTCCCCCACCCAATGGCTACCAACGGAACACACTCCGTAAGTTTCTCTCAAATGAATTTTAGGGTTTTTTTTCTCTCTCACCTGAATCTCTGTGAATTTATCGAAATTTTTTTTATGTTTCAGGGAGAAGGAGGTACTGAAAACAGTTTGGAGAAGATCAAGAAGCAACTCTCTTCTGGTTCTGGAAAAAATTTGTTGCAAGGACCCATTTTTAAGCGTTCTGAAACTGTACAAATCTCACTTTTTTCATTTATAATCAGTTTCTAATTCAGTATTATTTCCTATTCATTTTTTTAGAAAATTTACTTTGATTGATCTTATACTTTGCTAGACATTTTTTGCTCAATCATAGAAGAGGAAAAGCATGATTTTGATGTGCTTAATCAAAATGACACAACCCTATAACATCGTAATTCAGCTGAACACTCGAGACAACAAATGTTGTCACTAGGCATGCCAAGTACAAGTTAGATTTTCGGATATCCATTGACATGCCTAATTTGTTAGAATATCCGATAGGAACCCCATTTGACCAGTTCGGGCTGGTTTGGATCGGTCGGTTGGACTATTTCTGACACCTTAGCAAGTTTTCTAAAACCAATAGGTTTTAAATTACCATGGGCCTCATAGGCAAATAGTAAACTATAGGTTTTGTTGTGTCTGACCTGTAACCATTCGCGAAGTTTCACATCCACGCAGATCAGTTTGGGGAAGTGCAAATGTAAAGCATACCGTTTTTCTGTTGATCATTGTACCTCTACTGCTAATGATGATAAGATGAGTTTACTCATGAGCTAAAACATGCAAATGCCAACCAAAGCAGTTGGATTCCTGAGATACTCGGGCACTCCTGTTGGTGAAGTGCAAGTCGTGTTTGGTGAACTTGGTTGGAGCTCATTTTATTATTATTTATTTATATCCCCTATTTTTAGAGTGAGAAAGAGAGTAATATGAGAGGAAGGAGAACAGTAAATTTTGTATATGATTGCCAAGTGACTTCCCTAGGATCATTGTCCAGCCTCCCTCCCGACCCAGCCCGGATATTTAGATGCCAAACCCCCTCAACATGGGGCCAAACTCACCAATCTTAGTGCTCGTTTTGGATTGTTTGGTTCATATTTCACCTCACTCCCGTGTCCTGAGGCTTGTTTTAACTTTTTGATAAACAGTTGGCGAGCATTAAGTAATCAGGTTACCTTATTTGATCTCATGATCATAAGCCACAATGGCAATAATAGGATTCATTTTGCTTTCCTCTCATCATATTGGGGGTGCACTAATAATTTCGTCTGTCCTACATATGGGATTTTGAACTTGGGGATATTGACCAAACCCCATTGTCTGTTTGATTAAGTTTCTCTGTAATTTATATGGATCACTTGGAGGAAACATAACATTATTCCGTTGTCAATGAATAAGTATTTTACATTGTTTGTTTTTTTTACTAAATCAACATTTTTTCTGTATTGAGAATGCAATTAATATTCACTAGCTAAATTAGTTCATAATTTGAAGTAGGATTCTGTGAACCATGCAATATACAAGCCCTACTTAAGTATGGGATTGTTTCTTTGTGCCGCCCATTAAATCGAGTTGTGGGTGCAGTTGGAGTTTGTCCTATTATAGCGGCTAAGTTCTCTATACCGCTCTTATTTCTTCTTGTTTGATCATCTCCATACTGTTGCTTTTTCTGGTTACTAAACTCATGACCCCTGTGTATTATCTTATCTCTACCCCTTTCTGAGGATGACTTCGTGGTAATGAGTAATACTGAAGTTGTTTGACCTCTATAGAATTATCACATCTATTTCTGATTTATCCTTCCTTTAATTTGTGAGCAGCTGAAGAAATGGAACGAGAGATGGGTGATATTAGACCCAACCACTGGAAAAATGGAATATAAGTAAGATGCAAGATTGTGCTCGAAGTGTTTCGACAATTACATCATAGTATTCATAAACCATATTGCATCTCAACTGCATAATGTTTGTGCTTCAGGACTCGGAGAAATGAGGCAATTGTCAAGGGGACCATTATATTTGATGCAAATAGCACAATCACAATGTCTCCTGTGAACTTTCAGTAAGGCTAAAACGTTGTACCCTGCTGTATCATTCCCTCTACAAATTCTTAGTGGTTTCTTTCTGTGGGCTTAGATGCTTGCTGATCTCTTTCTACTTATACATGTTGCAGTGGTCTACCGAAGTATGATGGCTGCTGTTTTTGTATCCTTTTGCAATAAGATCTTATTTGCAGTTGGTGATGGATACATTCTTTTACTTTGAACAAAATGGGTCTGCTACCAATTTGATAGGTGATGATAGAGGCTTATAGGTGATGATATTTCTTGTTAGTGAACTCAAATAAAATAAATATTTAACTAATTAAAATATTTATTCCTTAACTCTACTAAACCTAATTCTCTAAACTTTGAAATTTCTAAAATACTATAAATTAAATGAACTAAGACCTATTTATCTGGGACTGGGAGGTTTGTAAACTATTTCTAAATCAGCACTAGGAAACTCTAAACTGTAATTAAAGCTAAACATAGGATCAGCTGGCTTGACTGGTTGGAATTTTGGATTATATCAATGGGTGTCCAAATTTGAGTCAGGGTTTATAATCTTAAAGCTGATTCCTGGTTCCGTACTACGTTGTGTACCTCTTAACTATGCGTACTAGATATCGCAACCCCGCAGAAAAAGGACTACTTTCTTTGCGCTGAAACTCCTGGTGCTGCTCGGGCTTGGGTATCGACTTTACAGTAAGCTTATGTAGCTCTGTTTGTGCCATGATAACTGTTAATATAACTTGTACAGCAGCACTTCTACTTCTTTATTTCTTATTGTACTTGTAGTTGTTTGTTAACATATTAATACTTCATATTTCTTTCAGTTTATATTGCTTACTGATAACTAATTACTTATCGAGATAGGATCAGGAGACATGATTTAGGTGACTCATACTTGACATGATTTTGCATAAGGGTCCATGTGGAGATGATACAATGACTGAATTCTGGAGGGTGGATGTACTCACTATTGACCATGTAGATGATCATTGCTACAAATTGCACCAAGTTAAAACTTTTAACCCCTATAAAGAGGCAACACTTCTGCAGACAGTTCATAAAGATTCATGTTGAAACAAAATGTGTGGTACATAAGTGCTAGATTAAGGTGGTCGTAATGAAAATTATCTGTATAATTAACAAAAGATCCCCTCATAATTTGATCATGTTGTAATCAGCCCAAAAAAAATTATGTCAACTACCAAATATCTTCCTGAACATATCTGCTGATCTTATCTCTAAGTTGTATACTTTTATAAAGTAATTAAACTCCTTAGGCAACTTAACAATGACATAATCTGTCTTGTAAGAGAAACATGTAGCCTCTATTATGTTGACATTCTTTAGGCTATCATTTTATATGAGATTGTGAATTTTGTTTAATGAGAGTAATATCACTGTTTCACGTTCTGAAACCAACCTTCAATCTGAAGACTATTTAAATCTTAAATGTATACCTGTGACTGGGTTCTTCTGCAAATATTGTTGAAGGGAGTAAAGGACAAATGATTAAGTTGTATGCTGTTTACACAAGGGTCGGAATGATTAGAGTTCATTTGGGATTAGTGTGATGTTTAGGATTTCAAGAATATGTAGATCAAAATAGTCTTCTTTTTATCTTGTCCAAGTTGTGATTTTTTTTTTCCTCAGATAATCAAGGCTAAAAACTTAATTCATTTCTTAAATTAAAAGAACAGTGTTTAGATTTTGTTCTTAGCAAGTATTATTTATTTATCTATATATTTATTCATTTACCTGTCTTAATTTCAACCACAGGGCGACACAGTTAGTACTAAGGGCTCATAAAGAAGCTGTGAATTCCTTGAGCGGAAATGGTTCCGCAAAATTGGGAACTGTTGCAACAGTAGTTGCTGCTGCCAACTCAATGGCCCTGGAATCTTCTAAAGAAATTGAAGCAGCTATGAGGATATCCATGAGGGCGGCTCTGGGCATTATGCCAAATAGAACGAATGAAGGCCAAATGGACGATTTGGCCATCATGACGGTACGTGGTTTGTGAGATAGCATATTCTCTGGGCTCCATATTTATTCTTACTTCGTTTCTCGATATCTTTGAAATTCCTCACAATGGATTTTATGGTTGGCTGGTGCACTACTGCATCCTATGTAACATGACCCCAGTACCCTTTGGTCTAAGTTGTTGGGGGTGAGGTCGGACCGGGGTCAATCCGGAACCCAAATGATGCAAGCCAATACTTCACCACGATTTGACCAAGTTTTTACTAACTCAGATATATATATACACACACACATTTATATTAATGTGAACACACCCACTTATATTGATGTGAACGCACACACTTATATTAATGTGAACACGCACACACTCACACACTCACACTCACATACGTATACATGTAGTTGTTAGTGCAGTAACCATGTTCAACTTGTACCAACAATGTTATCATAATACATTCCTATAAAAAATTGTAATAAAACTATATTATTTCAAAGAACTGTGATAAAATTCAAGCAACCTAATTGGATCGTGGTAGAGCTTGTTCTATTTTTAGGGAAGCAGCAATTTGGATGAAAAGATCTTTAGGGATGGGCCTGTCTTTTCATCCCGCAAATATGGACACAGATATTATATATAAGATACAGGGTCTAATGCTTCTAGTATAGATACATATTATATGGTACCGTAAAATACATTATACTATACTTGCAAGATTTAGATGCTGGACATTTTCATATAAACCATATAATTTTCATTACCTTAAAGTTCAGTGGACATGTTCTGTGGCCATAGTACTTTGATTTATGTCTTTCTAGTTAAACAAAGTGGGAAATATACTACATTTTTTCACTTCTTTACAAGGAGAAACCGAGAGATCTCTTTACAAACCCAGAATTATCATTTTGCAGGAGACATTACGGGTCAAAGATGAGGAATTACAACACTTGGCTAGAGATATTCGTGCAAGGGATTCAACAATAAAAGAAATTGCAGAAAAACTATCTGATACTGCAGATGCTGCCGAGGCTGCAGCTTCTGCAGCTCATGCAATGGATGAGCAAAGAAGAATTGCTTTTGCAGAAATTGAGAAGCTGACAGAAGAATCAGAGAAGCAGCTGCAGTCATCCATGTTGAAGGTGCCAATAAATTTTCCGTCTCTGATGATTAATTAGTCTACTACTGCTCTTAAAGTATAAATCCTGTATAAGGTTTCTTATAAAATGGATCCTCCAAAGTAGAATCCTGGCTTTGTGTTAAGTTTATACTTCTGATGAAAGAGTAACTTCTTCAACATTGTCATTGTCATTCTTGCCAAACTACCACAACCCTTAGTAGATTTTCTCGTGTTGCTCAACTTCAGGTTGGAATAGCATTAAATAAAATTTCATAACGCTAAAGAAGTTCTGCATTAAATCTTTAGCTGCTGTCTCCCACCCTCTACACATTTATCCCTATTTAACTTTGTAACATGGAAAACATCAAGCGAGCACCAGTATCCTTCACCCGTACATGGTGTCAGATGCGGTGAGGGGAGCAAATACCAAAACTAGGATACAGCCGTACACATGTATTTACTTGTTTTAGTTATAAGGTACTCTAATTTACTTACAAGTTTTTGTTTTTTTGTCAACCATTGTCACATTAAACAGAAAAGACCTTAACCTAAGGCCATTTTATAGTCCTCTGTCCTAATACAGTTATTTGCAAATACTCCAAGATGTACCCCAAAAATCCCACATTACACTTAATGAAGTCAAGAATATTCGGATTGCCAAAAAAATAGTTAAAAGGAGTATCCATGTCAGTAGTTGCGAATTATTTGATGAATCAACATAACAGAATATGTACAGTGTACTAGTATATAATCTGCACCACTTTTGGAACATAGTTCCTGAGTATACTTACCTGTGCACCGGTCACCAACTAACCCACTAGTTAAAAATACTAATAGTTCTTCGTCTCTTACCATTAGTTTCTGTCAGGATTGTTTTATATCCAATACCTTTAATGGATTGATCTCTCTCCCATTTATGAACTGATTATGGTTGTTCAATTCTTCTTACATTTACTTTGTGTACCATGATAACTATCTTCAGCGGACATGATTGAATAATCCGTAGTTTGCTCTTCAAAGTTCAAACATGTTTCTTATGAACTCGTATTAGAACCTAATGATTTTGATCTAAATTGCTAATTTTTTGAATCTCCGTGTCATTTGTTGTGTAGTTGAGAGAGTCAGAAGCAAAAGCTACGGTTCTATCTAAAGAGCGAGAGCAACTGTTGCAGCAAAGAGATTCTGCCCTTAGGGAGGCACACCTATGGCGTACTGAACTTGGAAAAGCTAGAGAACAAGTTGTTATATTAGAAGGAGCCGTTGTTAGAGCTGAAGAGAGGGCCAGGGTTGCGGAGGTAGATGCTGAAGCTAGGGTCAAGGAGGCTGTGGGAAAACAGTTGGCTGCTGTAAAAGAAAAAGAAGAGCTTCTAGCATATGTTAGTATGTTGCAAGAGCAAATAAAAAGGTTTCATGTCCAAACTTCTCTTTATTACTTTGACCTAACTATTTGAGAATACGTATTATGATTATCTGACCACATTATGGGGCTGGTGATGACTTCATGCCGCATAAGCTAATATATACAGCTATTTATAATATCTGTATACTTTTCTCTTTTCCCTTTATTAATACCCTTTACCCCATATGCCATTGTTTCAGACTATTGGAGGATCGTAAGGTTGTGTTTGTTTACTATCCTCCTTTTCATATAAGCCGACATGCCATGAACACATTAACTCCAGGGTGTCAGCAGTAGGGATGTAAACACAAAGGGTTTTGCGACATGTCACCCCTTCCCCAATTACGTCCTGTTAATAAACAGGTCGGGAGCGATGGACCTGATATTGGTCAGTTTTTGATTCCCAAACCAGCCCCATCTGTAAATGGATTTTCCCAACCTGACCCATTTGTTAAAAACACTTATTTAGTTTAAAATATAGCTAAAATATTAAGTCATTAGACATTATTACACAAGTATTTAAGATATTATTTGGCGAATACTTCAACTAATTATGTAGGATGATCAATTGATTTTTCTGTGAGCATTTTTTTTATATATATATTAGTTATTATAATTTATATAAGTATATCATTAAATACATAAAGTCTTGCTAATCGAGATGGAGTGGGTTTCACTAGCAAATCCAACTCCCCTCCCCCCAACCCCAATCTCGTCTGGTTTAAATTCCTAGACTATTCTCATCTAGTTTATTGAACGAGTTGTTGAAACCCGTTCCATTAGGGGTGGGTACCCAACAGATTGACCCGAGTTGCCGTCCCCTATATGTCAGTTTCTGTGGTCCATATCACACACTAGTTTTATTTCCATTTTCATTTTCCATTTGCATAATTCAAGTGTTGCTAAATCATGTTTCCGATTTCTTGAACTCCTTCAGTGAAAGCATAAGTATTCTAGTTTAAGTGGTGCTCTTTAATTTGAGATCTAACTTCTTAATATATTAAACTGAGAAATTACTTCTAATTCCCACAGACAAGAAGGAGAAACTAAGCAAGTCTTCGAGGAGAAAACTAAGTCCTGCTCTGATTCAAACACTCCTCTAACAAAGCACGTCGATTTATCAGAAGAAAATGTGGATAAAGCGTGTCTTAGTGTTTCCAGATCAGTCCCACTTACAGGTGATCAAGAAAATCTTCGATCGATTGGTGATGGAGAGTGGAGTGATATTCAGGCAACAGATGCAAGGATTGCGGATGTTAGAGAAATTGCTCCGGAAGCAGAGGGAATCAGTCTGGATATTCCAGTGGCCAGTTTACCGGCCACTGACCACCATGAACATGAAGGGAACTCATTCAATCAGCCTTGATACTTACAAGGCCTCATCTGTTCCTGAAGTAGAAATAGTTTCAAATGATCTTTAATGGCCTCCTCCAAAAACACTTCTGCTTTATGGGGTGAAAGTGTGAATGTGTGATAGTCGTATAAGTTTGATTCTGTCGCTCTAGAATCTGTCCTGAACTTCTGCGAGACTTCGAATTCCAAACTTTGAAGGTACTTATATTTAAAATAAATCTTTTGATGCTCCTCGGTTTTTTGTGGATGTTTCAACTTGTTTTATGTTAAACTATGACAAAGATCTTGTATTAGATGTCTGAATGAAATTATACGTAAAACTTCTTGCGCTCGGTCCATATTTGCTACCATTATCTCAGTGTTTACAAACAGTGAATATTCTCAACAAAAAAAAAAAAAAAAAAAAAAAAAATTCCANNGTACTTATATTTAAAATAAATCTTTTGATGCTCCTCGGTTTTTTGTGGATGTTTCAACTTGTTTTATGTTAAACTATGACAAAGATCTTGTATTAGATGTCTGAATGAAATTATACGTAAAACTTCTTGGGCTCGGTCCATATTTACTACCATTATCTCAGTGTTTACAAACAGTGAATATTCATATACTTAATGAATATAGTGATCACAACAAATTCCAAATTCCAATGTCCAATTGACTAGGAAACGTTTCGGTAAGTGTGAACAGTTTTTCACATACAGAAATATTTGGGTTTAATATTCAGTCTAATTCATTAAAACATTGACAACAACTTCACTTCATATCATCAACTCGATTATTTAGTAACCCTCTAGCATTTACTATTATGGTATCATACATCCATCTCAAATTCTAAAAGAAGCCGTTTCACTCTATGTATGGTTGTTGTGCTTCATTTCCTTGTGGTGTGGGATTCAGGAAATTACCTTGTGGTGTGGGATTCAGGAAATTAGGTTGATAGCTCGGTTTTAATTATATTTTGTTTAACTAAAAGTATTCTTTTTGGTTAAAAATACTATTTCTTGCAATTCTTTTGCTAATAGTTGTAATGCAAACATCTTGCAAGTTACGAAAATACTTGAAAAATTGAAGACTAGAAAAAATTGAGTAATTCTTTTCACCAAACGAAGAGTACCTAGAAAAGAAATCATAAATTACGAAAACTTAGAAAGAATTTTGATTAAATTTCCCTCTGAGATTCATCTTAGAAAAAACAACATGGCCTAAAAATAGAATGATTAGGTGCAAAATTCAACTATTACGAAGAAATGAAGAGATTAAAGCATAACTAATGTCAATCATGTTGTGTCTATTTCAAGAGTCAAGTGTGGTCATCTTAGGAATAAAAAATGGCAGGGAACAAAAAAAATCGACAGATTCCAGACGAAAATTTAATGTGGCTTGCCATGATTCGTGCTTCCGATGATTTTGATCCACTGAATAGGGAATCACGAGAACCCACGTAAAACTTTTACCTAGAGTCTACTTAGTTTTTCTTGTTCCCTGACAATACTCATCTGAAGTTGTCGTCCAAGTTGATAAGACAGAATCATATTACAAAGTGCACTGAAAAGTAGTAATTCATAAACCCTAGTCTTTTTTTTTGTTGAAACCCTAATCTTGTAGTGCATAAACCTGGATAATGTTTACTTTTCTCAACATTTTCTAAAAAGTCCATAGCCCAGAATCTAGAACAACCCAAACTGCTGCCTCGTTTAGTCGAGTCTCGAGATCTGGCGAACAAATTTTAGTTTCGGGAAATGATAAAGTTACAAAATTTTTGACAAAATAAGGTTCCCAACTGATGTGGAGGGTGTTGTTTCAAACTTTGACCAAATCTAGGCCTTTGAGAGATGAAAATCACAACCGCCACATCAACTGGGATTTTTTCTTTTTGAAAAACTCTTTTGTGATTCTAGCATTTCTCGTTAGTTTTTGTATGAATAAGTCTTTTAGGGTGTGCTGCGATGTAGTGTACTCGCTGACTAATCAAGTGTCAACCCCACATGGTGATTACGTTTGTGTTTTTGTTTAGTGGTGATCACATTTGTTAGGCTTAACTTTGAGTGGTTCAGGGGTGAGAGAGAAATGCCCACAAGTCTGGTATCTCACGTGTTCACTTGAGTCCGATGTGGTCTTTCGATGTTTGAATACGATGATGAGTAATACTCACCCGACTCGCTAGATTTAGTGAGCGTGTGCGATTAAAGGTTACACGAGGTCTCATCCAAGCCTCGGACCAAAACACTCGACATTTACCTCCCATATTATATCTCTTTCTTTTGATTTTAGAACTCTATTTATTTAAATATGTATATGTTTTTATGTTAAGCTATTTTGAATTTGATTTATATTTAACACCTGATTCAACATAAGGTAATAATGACGACAATGTTATAATTCGTTTAAAAGAGAATATTTATAACATAAAATTCTTACTAAATTTTTTTGTGTAGTATTTCGACCTTGCAACTTTGTTTTTCATTATGCTCAACTGAAGTGCATAATATTCGCAAAGTGAATAATATAGATTACTAAAAGATAATTAACGAATTATAAAGTAAAAGTGAAAAGAAGGAAAAAGAAAAAAGGTTTAACAATATAAATCGTATATGATCTAAATTTAAGCGTTGAGAGAGATTCAAAGGTAAATAGTTAGAATTTTAGGGACTTTGTTTTAAGATCAGAGAAGGTACAAATAAAGAAAATGAGACTATAACGAATCAAGATTTAGCATTCGAATGATATAGCTAAGAGCAAGTCCAAAGTGTGTAGGGTTGGGGTGTTGGGATCCCAAATTCAAAGTGTGACCGCTGGGGGTCTCCCATTTTTTAAATATTTCTTTCTTGAATTTTTTCTTTAAATATTTTTTTTTATCCTTTTAAAATTCTCTCTCTACACTAATATCAAATTTAAATTTTATATTTGAAACTAATAATTTATAGTTAAAAATCGAAATCGAAATCAAAATCACAAACACGTAAATAATTTGGATTTGGGAGACCCTGTTGACAGGGCGACATTGAAGTTGAAAAAGTTCTGAAGCTCCCAAAATTCAGAGCCAGAGCCCCTACATTGAAATTGCTCTAATAAAAATTAATATTTTTTAGTGTTTTTATCTACATGTTGCATTTTTTTTTTGAGAAATGGACTACGATCTACGTTAATCATTACATAACAATGATACACATCCAGTGGCGAGGCCAGAAAATTTTATGAGTGGGGGCACTTTTTTTGTTATAGTTAGTGAAAGAATTCCATAGTATACGATCAGGCTAGAATCAAAAAACAAAATTTCAACAAAATTTTATTTATAGTTTGAATATTCCATAGTAATTTTGATGTACAACAAGAAATAATTTTCTCATCAATATGGTTTGGGATCTTTCCCCCAACTGCATTCCCAAAAAATATTAAAATAAAAAACAAAGGAAGGGATGAAGAGATAGTGGTGAAAATTACGAAAACGATGGTGGAGACGATGAAGAGCAAGTGATCGTAATGGAAAAAAAATAAAGATAAACTTTTCTTTCTAATAACATGTTTACTATAACAAACGTGTAAAAAACAATCTTGAAGTCCAAAATACAAGTCACTAGAAAATCAGACAGAATCAAAATTAAGGGAGTTATTTAGAAAATTCATCATCTCTACGAAGTCGTGTTATTAAGTTGGTCTCTTTGAGGAGGCCAAAATAGAATTAGTTGAATTCATAAGAATCAATTTTAGACCAAACATGCACTTTATAAAGTATTTTCAATAAGCAGTCATTTTAAACCAAACAATACTTTCAACTAATGTAAATAGTAGACATTCTACGAAAAAAAATGTAAGTATTGGAAATTCAAGAAAAAAATGTGTTGTGTGTGGGTCGAACCCAAGACCTCCACAATGTAATCCAAGCATTTCACCACTTGAGCTAGAGAAGAATTCTGTTTAAAACGTGGAACTGTAGATACATAATATAATGACAAGTGTAACTTAAAACATACGAGTCACATTAGGGTCGTGGGGGCACGCGCCCCCACGGGCCCCTATGTGGGCTCGCCCCTGTACACATCATAATGTTATTGACATGATAACCGTCGAAGTTAAACTGATAGTGAATGGGGCCTAAAGCCTAACAACATAGTAAAGATCCTAGAGCCCAACAAACTTATTTTTATTTATACCTTTAATAACCCAAGTTCAATAAACCAAAGATTCCACGTCTTATCGGAATTGAACTTGGGACCTTCAAGATTTCGGAGTTTATGTTAACGCTATCAACTACTTTACATCGAGACACTAGTTACCTCTTCGTTGGTTTTGTTCTCTACATGTATTTCTCTAACGGATCTATCTTTTCTCTTGTAGGATGGATGGTTTAGTGTACGTCATTCATATAAAACTATCAACTTGTATAATAAAATAATGCGTTGCCATTGGACCATGGTCTCCATGTAGTCACATATGGTGTCTTATCCACGTTTCGTCAAGGTAACTACTCTTCTAAGGGGGGGATTATGCTTATGCCAAGTTCAAATACGTATCTACCATATCTACTGAGGGCGGACGCTAGTTTTTTTTGAATGAGATAAAGACGGACAGTACTAGTTTTTTTTTTTTTTGTTGAAAGGACGGACAGTACTAGTTACTAAATTTTCTTTTTATTTTAGGGGAAAAGGTGTCACAAAAAAAAAAAAGGGGAAAAGGTGCGTTTTTAGTAAAAAAACAGTCTGTTTTTTTTTTTTTGACTTGCGCACTTACGCTTCCTCTTTATAACGGTAATAAATGATGCGTTCAAACTAGGGGTGTTCATTTAGTATCCAAACCGACCGATCCAATCCGATCCAAACAGATTTCAACGGTTTGGATACCGATCCAATAGTATTTCGGATTGATTCGGATGTTAAAATGGCAAACCGAGTGGTTTGGATCGGTTTATGGATTTGGTTGACGGATAACCGAACAAACCGAACCAAACCATTTATTGTTATTTTTTATATATTATATATATAAATATAAATGATATGAATGATGAACGGCTGAGATTTAATAGTTAAGTTAGTTCCATGTTTGTTAATATCGTAGCTTAATGCATGTGTAACAGAAGTAAATGGCGTGGAGAGTTGTAGCTTAATTCAATAGTTAAGTTAGTTCCACGTTTTTAAGTCGAAAGTGCGAAATTTTATATATGGTAAAATATCACAGGTGGTTCGGTTATCCAACCGATCCAAACCGTTCATGCATAGTTCGGACCGGTAACCGAACCAAACCATGAACGGATTGGTTCGGATTTAGATTTGAAAAAACCGAACCCTTCGGTTTGGACTTTGGATTGGCCGAAAAAGTCGGTTATCCAACCCATGTTCACCCCTAGTTCAAACTTCAAAGCACGCTTCTTTTACGCGTAATAGTGAAGGGGACTAAAATTGGGGAAGAAAATGTGGGTGAAATCAAGAACACGGGAGAAGGCAGGGAGAAAAGAACGACGACGGAAGATCGATGAACGACGACGGAAGAACAAAAGCGGCCAGATTAGGGTTCTGGTTTTCTCGGTTCTTTCTTTAAACAGAGTAATTACTGATCATTTTTCATCTCCATTTAAGTACTTAGGGTTTTTCTCTTCTGCACATATCGCTTTTATCCATCTTGGAAATATGCGGTAATTGATACATCTCCGAAATTACTATGGTTTCTTGATTAGGTTTTCTTGATAGGGTTTTATCGACTGGGTTTTCTTGACAGGCTTCTTAAGGAGTTCGGTGCTTGTATCCAAACTATTTGACGACGTTGTAGTTCTAGGACTAATCACCTTCCTGTTGATGCTAGTATTTCCCAAATTCTTGAATTTTCTAAGGTTCATATGGAACTATATACCTTCTACCGAACTAAAACCCTACATTTTGCTGTTCTTCTTCCGAAAATTTTGAAACTGCTATTGTCATGTTTGTTATTTAGTTTGTTTGGTACCTTAGGCAGGGTTACTTAGATCGTCTCTTCATGTTCTTCACTGCCTTTATTTGATATTTATGTGCATCTCCTTTTTGTTGGGTTCAATATGCATGCTTAATCTTTCAAGACTATTAAAGTATATCATTAAAAACATAAAGTCTTGGTAATCGAGACGGAGTGGGTTTCACTAGCAAATCCAACTCGCCTCCACCCCCCCAACCCCAATCTCGTCGGGTTTAAATTCCTAGACCGTTCTTATTAGGATCACCCGATCCATAGTCCACCCATCAGCCGAGACCCACATAAGACTTGGTCAAATGGGAACAATAATGGGTTGTGTATAGTTAAGATTTTATGTATATTTTGTTAACAATACTTAGGGTTTCTTGTATTACTATAAATACTTGTATCATCTCCACATGAAATGATAAGAGAGAATATTGAAATATTCAAACTCATCTTCTCCCTCCATCTTCCTCTCTCTCGGTTCACTGTTCTCTCTCTCCTATCTCTCGGTTCTCTATCAACAACAAAGAGGTTATCACCTCTCTTTATGGTATAAGAGCCAAAATCTCCATTTTTTTTAACTCATGGCTGCCTCGGCTGACACCTCTTCTGGTACTACTTTACCACCCGTTTCCACTCAATCATCACCGGTCTTCGATGTCCATCATTCGGACTCTCCAACCACTGTCCTCATCACTCCTCTCCTATCCGGAGACAACTACTCGTCTTGGGCTCGTGCCATGAAAATGGCTTTACGAGCAAAGGACAAACTTGGATTTGTTGATGGTACCATCCCTCAACCATCCTCTCCTTCTGAACTCCATTCATGGAATCGCTGCAATGACCTTGTTGCGAGTTGGTTAATGAATTCCGTTTCTGAAGATATCCGCTCATCCATTTTGTATGATAACAATGCAGCCGACATATGGCAAAATCTTCACGATCGTTATTTCCAGACTAATGCACCGAAGATATTCCAATTGAAAAGGGCTATCTCTTCCCTCAAACAAGAGGGATCCGATGTTTCATCTTACTTTACTCATTTGAAAACATTGCAGGATGAGCTTTACTCTCTCATGGTCATCGAACCATGTATATGTGGTCACGGGAAGTCCATCTTGGACCGATCAAATCAGGAACGTGCAATGGAGTTTCTCCAAGGATTGCACGATCGTTTTTCGGCTATTCGTAGCCAGATTCTATTGATGGACCCTTTCCTGTCGATATTGCGTATTCACTCGCTCGTGAAGCAAGAGGAGGTGCAACAAAACATTTCTACTCCTCTTCCCGTGAGCAATGAAGCTGCTGCCCTCGCGGTTAGTCACCATGATGGTCATTCTTCTCGGTTTGACAAACTTGAGAAGCCGAGACCTAAACGAGCAAGACCCTACTGTGATCATTGCAAACAACATGGACACCACGTGTCCACGTGCTATCAGTTACATGGCTACCCGAATCAGCAAGGTCCTCGTACACGGTCGCGATCGAAACCCGAGAATGTGGCTGCTTCGGTTTCAAATGAAACTAATCTTCAGCAGGTGCCTTTAGCGACTTCACTTACCCCTGACCAGTACCAATCCCTCCTTACTATGTTGGACCAGCAAAAACAGACTGGAGGCACCTCCACTACAAGCACCCAGGCTCCATTCATTAACCTAGCAGGTATGACGTTTTCTTCTTCTTCTTGGGTAATAGATTCAGGAGCAGCGAAACACATTTGTGTTTCCCTTTCTCGATTTTCGAATTATTCTAAAGCACCTCCCAATTACTTTGTTAAGTTACCCGATGGTTCACGGGTTCAAGTGCTTCACATTGGTTCTGTATTTTTTTCTAATACGTTTTATCTCACAGAAGTATTACATATACCTTCCTTTCATTTTAATTTACTTTATGTTTCACAAGTATCTCGCTCACTTCATTGTACCGTGACGTTTGATTGTGGTCTTTGTGTCTTTCAGGACCGCACAACGACAGTGACGATTGGACATGGTGATCTCTCTGACGGTCTTTACTTCCTTCGCACGGACAATCAAGTTTTTCAAGTTTCTAGCTTAGTTGATTCTAGTTCTAGCAATGTTTCTTTTAGTGTTTGGCATTGGCGTCTAGGCCATCCATCACTTTCTCGTTTTAAATATTTTAGTTCTAGGGTTCCATGTATGAATTTTTTGAATTTTAATGATAATAAGACTCCGTGCGATGTATGTCCTCGTTCAAAGCAAACTCGCTTACCCTTTCCCTCTAGCACTTCTTCTTCTCATTGTTTTGAACTTGTTCATGGTGATTTGTGGGGACCTTTTTCGGTCCCGTCTACTTCGGGTTGTCGATATTTCCTTACCTTAGTAGACGACTATTCTCGTTGTACATGGTTATTCTTATTACATTCCAAATCGGAAACCACTAAAGTACTAATTAATTTTTTCACTTATGTTAATACACAATTTCACACCACCGTTCAAAAATTTCGTTCCGATAATGGTTCGGAATTCGTGAATTCCAAATTTCAATCTTGGCTACTTGAACATGGAATTATACACCAAAAAAGTTGCCCGTACACTCCTCAACAAAATGGAGTAGTAGAGCGGAAACATCGTCATATACTCGAAGTCGCACGATGTCTCCGTATTCAAGCCCATCTACCCCTTTCCTTTTGGGGAGAATGTGTGCTTACAGCAGTTTATTTAATTAATAAACTTCCGACTCCTATCCTTCATGGATTATCACCTCATGAACGTCTTTTAGGTTTTCCTCCGGATCTTTCTCATTTGCGCGTTTTTGGTTGTTTGTGTTACGCGCGTATACCATTACCAAAAACGAAAATGGACCCAAGGGCTTCACCCGGTCTCTTCATTGGTTATCCACACGGACAAAAAGGATACCGTATATTTGATCTCAAATCACATCGCATTTTTGTTTCTCGAGATGTAATGTTTAGGGAGGATTACTTTCCACTTTCATTCCCTACCAACACCACCTTGCCTTCTCCACCGCCACACATTCCGTTCGTGTCCATCTCCGACGATGGATCTTTCGTCTTTCCCACTCCTCAGTCAGCAAGGACTCTGTCTCCTTCCATTACCTCTTCGCAGCCAACTGCTCTCATGCTTCCGCTTCAGGAGGTGCCTATAACACCCCCTACTGTCCTTCCGGGGGTGCCTTCAGATGACCCGTCTCCATCTTCTTCTCTGTCGGCACCCACTCAGTCTTCCACTAGTACATCAGCCGAGTTGCCTTTAGACCCACATAAAGACTCTACACGCACCACCGCTATTGCTCGTCCACAAAGAACCAGGAAACAACCGGACCACTTACGTGATTACGTAGGGGTGGGAATCGGGCGGGTATGGGCACCCGCGGGTAATTCTAAGTCGGGCTCGGGCGGGTCGGGTAAGTTTCTTCTTTGCCCACTCGGGTTCTCGGGCGGATTCGGGCGGGCTTTTCTGAAATCTCCTATGATCAAAGCCCGCCCAAGCCCACTAAAGCATCGGGCAAGTCGGGCTTCGGGCAAATCGGGCATCGGGTTTCTTTTCTGATATTTTTCTACCAGATCAAGAAACTCTAGAAATTTGATATTGTTCAAATAAGCTTCTCTAAACAAATTGATACCAAATCTTTACAAAACTTATAAATCAAGAATGAAAGAAATACTCAGGTTCCGTAACATAAGAAATCAACAACTGATATAGATCTATATATGCAAACATGAGACTTGGTTGTCTTCCACTTTTTCTCTTGTCTTTGTATGTTTCATTAGTTCTTCTTTGTTCTTCCTTCACATCAAAATAATCTTAAAATTTAACCACTACATAGAGATGGAAGATGATCCCAATAACTTATTTAATAGAGAAGAAGGTTGGCACAAGAAAGTCTAGTAAATAAGAGAGAAACGGCTAGAGAGACAACTTAGATTCTTTTTCTCTCTCTATGCTACCGAATTTGTCAGATTCAATGAGGTAAACTATTAGGGTTGCTTCAATGTGTAGTTTATATATCTTGGTAGAAACCTTAAATCTACTTTGGGCTTTATAGTGAAGTATAATCGACACTTAAAGTGATTGGCATTTATAGGCACCCGTCGGGTGAGCATATCGGGCTCGGGTATGGGCGGGGTGGCGGGCAGAGCTTTTCACCCGCGCCCGCCCACGAAAAATCATCGGGCTGGGCGGGTAGTACCCATCTTCGGGCGCGGGCGTCCATGGACATTGTCGGGCGCGGGTAAACGTGACGGGTATCGGGCTTTCGGGTAGAATTCCCACCCCTATGATTACGTATGTTCCAGTTCTCCTTCCGTCGTATACCCTCTTGAATACACTTTCTCCATCAATTCTTTTTCGGCCCCTCATAAGGCCTTATTGACTTCCATTCTTTCTTCTCGAGAACCTTCAAATTTCTCTGAAGCAATGACATCTCCTCATTGGCGTGAGGCAATGTCCAATGAAATTAAAGCATTAGAGACAAATAAAACTTGGTCAATTGTCCCATTGCCTCCAGGTAAACGACCCATTGGCTGTAAATGGGTGTATAAAATAAAATTTAAGTCCGACGGTTCTATTGAGCGCTATAAGGCTCGTTTGGTTGCTAAGGGATACACTCAAATTGAGGGCCTCGACTATACTGACACCTTTGCTCCTGTTGCTAAACTAGTAACGGTTAGGGTCCTATTATCAATCGCTACCATCAAAGGATGGTCCCTTCATCAACTAGACGTAAACAACGCCTTTCTTCAAGGCGATTTACATGAAGAAGTCTTCATGAAACTACCCCCTGGGTTTTCCCGACAGGGGGAGTCATCTGTCTGTCGTTTACATAAATCATTATATGGCCTTAAACAAGCCTCTAGACAATGGTTTTCTAAGTTTTCTTCTGTTCTCCTTCATAAAGGATTCAAACAATCCAAATCAGATTACTCTCTTTTCACCTTCATCTCTTCCACCACCTCTATTTTTGTCTTAGTATACGTGGATGATATCATTATTACAGGAAATAATGATTCAGCAATTTCAAAGCTTAAAAGTTATCTCGACCACACCTTTTCTCTTAAAGACCTTGGTCCTCTTAAATATTTTTTGGGTATTGAGGTTTCTAGATCCTCTCATGGACTTTTTTTATGTCAACGAAAATACGCACTAGATATTCTCAAAGATTCTGGTTTAACTGCTTCCAAACCATCTCCCTTCCCTATGGAACAGAAACTTCGTCTAACACCCACTGATGGGGATCCACTTTCAGACCCTTCTGTTTATCGTCGTCTTATCGGTCGCCTTCTCTATCTAACTGTCACTCGACCTGACATTACTTTCGCAGTAAATAATTTAAGTCAATTCATGCAACGTCCAATGACTACACATCTCGACGCTGCCCATCGCATACTCCGTTATATCAAAGGTTCCCTTGGTAACGGTATTTTTCTATCATCCTCCAGTTCTCTCCACCTTACGGGATATTGTGATTCTGACTGGGCTAGTTGTCCTTCCACACGAAGATCAACTACTGGTTATTTTACCATGTTGGGCTCCAGTCCCTTGTCCTGGAAGTCTAAGAAACAACCGACGGTTTCGAGATCTTCTGCTGAAGCAGAATATCGTGCCCTAGCAGTACTATCTTGTGAGCTTCAATGGCTCAAATATCTTCTACTTGATTTTGGAATTGATCACTCCCTTCCGATCACCGTCCATTGTGACAATAAAGCTGCACTCCACATCGCCGACAATCCGGTCTTCCATGAACGTACGAAGCATATTGAAATAGACTGCCATCTAGTTCGTGAGAAGATTAAAGACAACACCATTGCACCAAGATTCACACCTTCGGAAGATCAACTTGCGGACATATTTACCAAACCTCTTGGTGCAGATTCTTTCAAGAAGATCGTTGGCAAGTTGGGCGTTACATCCTTGCACGCTCCTACTTGAGGGGGAGTATTAGGATCACCCGATCCATAGTCCACCCATCAGCCGAGACCCACATAAGACTTGGTCAAATGGGAACAATAATGGGTTGTGTATAGTTAAGATTTTATGTATATTTTGTTAACAATACTTAGGGTTTCTTGTATTACTATAAATACTTGTATCATCTCCACATGAAATGATAAGAGAGAATATTGAAATATTCAAACTCATCTTCTCCCTCCATCTTCCTCTCTCTCGGTTCACTGTTCTCTCTCTCCTATCTCTCGGTTCTCTATCAACAACAAAGAGGTTATCACCTCTCTTTAGTTCTCATCTAGTTTATTGAACGGGTTGCCCAAACCCGTTCCATTAGGGGTGGGGTGGGAACCCAACAAGTTGACCCGAGTTGCCGTCCCCTATATGTCAGTTACTGTGGTCCATATCGCACACTAGTTTTATTTCTATTTTCGTTTTCCATTTGCATAATTCAAGTTCCTGTATATTTGCTAAATCATGTTTCCGATTTCTTAAACTCCTTCAGTGAAAGCACAAGTCGTCTAGTAATTTATGTGCTGATCTTTAATTTGAGATCTAACTTCTTAATATATTGCTCTGAGAAATTCCCACAGACAAGAAGGAGAAACTAAGCAAGTCTTCGAAGAAAAAACTAAGTCCTGCTCTAATTCAAACACTCCTTTAACAAAGCACGTCGATTTATCAGAAGAAAATGTGGATAAAGCGTGTCTTAGTGTTTCAAGATCAGTCCCACTTACAGGTGATCAAGAAAATCTCCGGTCGATTGGTGATGGAGAGTGGAATGATATTCAGGCACAGATGCAAGGATTGCGGATGTTGCAGAAATTGCTCCGGAAGCAGAGGGAATCAGTTTGGATATTCCAGTTGCCAGTTTACCTGCTCCTGACCACCAAGAACATGAAGGAAACTCATTCAATCAGCCTTGATACGTAGACGACCTCATTTGTTCCTCAAGTCGAAACAGTTTCAACCAATCTTTAATGCCTTCCTCCAAAAAGACTTCTGCTTCAGTGGGGTGGGGTGAATGTTTCATAGTTCCTATAGTCCCATAAGTTTGATTCTGTCGCTCTAGAATCTGTCCTGAACTTCTTTGAGACGTCGAATTCCAAACGTTACCAGATTTGAAGGTACTTATATTTAAAATAAATCTTGTGATGCTCCTTAGTTTTTTTTTGTGTTTCAACTTGTTTTATGTTAAACTATGACAAAGATCTTGTAGTAGATGTCTAAATGAAATTATACGTAAAACTTCTTGGGTTCAGTCCATATTTGCTACCATTATCTCAGTGTTTACAAGCAGTGAATATGCATGTACTTGATGAATATAGTGTTCTAAACTGATTAAGCAGAATATAAATTCAATATACTTGATTCTTGGAATTATTTTAACACCATCTCTTGATAGATACTTCATTGTCCATGAAATAGCTTACTTCAAAAAACTCTGAACAACTGTTCGGTTAGCGGCTTGAGGAAGTAGGTGCTGGAGATGGTGCGTTGGGTATTGTATCGTCGGCTAGCTTGTTCATGGTGAGACGACGGTCAATTAGGTTACTTGTACTAGATTTGTGGAAAGGGACTGTATTTGGCATATGAGATGGAAAACTCTTAGACCTTATATTACGATATGTTCATCTCCCTTGGCCATTCTTTTCTAAGGCTGTCAGAACCGTCTTCCTTCACAAACTGTGTATATGCCAACGCTCTTGGAGCTTATTTTGTTTTACTTGATTGTTTGGCCACCAAACTAAAAACTTCGAAAAAGTAATATCCAATTTTTTCCTTATTTCTCTACTTCTGTATTCCATTATCTGTTTTATCTTTAATTAGGATCCATTCATGGAAATCTTCACGTTACCTTGTTTGAAGGGGAATAAGTCCCCTCAGTAGACATCTGATGAGTCGAAAAGTGGTATTCTTGGTTACTTTTTTGACGATCGAGATCTACGCTTAGATGATGAATTGCCCTCAGGTAACTGGTGAAACAGAGCCTACAAAAGATACAGGAGACACTCAAGTCAATGAGGTGTTTATGAAAAAAATTCAATGTCTGAATGTAGATGATGACATCCGATCATTTTTTAGGGCGAACTTGATATGTTTATATAGGTTCAGATGAGCTATAGCATTGCTCAGCTTAGATGTTGCAGTGGTAAGGCACCGATCTTGATGAGAGCACGTGTGGATGACCCTATAGAGGATAATATCTGATGAGTGCATATCTTCTGATGTTGACAGATCCTCTAGCATATAACTGTTTAAGTATGTAAAGTGGACTGCTGGCGCATTTGACTTTACACATCATCTTGCTCTATTCATGTTGATTTAGGCTCGAGAGAACTGAGCTCATTTTAGTAGAGTTCAGTTGTGGGCTTCCAACCGGGGTTTAGGTTGGGTAAATACAGGTTTCAAGGTGCCAAGATGGCTTCCGCAAACTTCTTTTTCATTCTGAAACCCAAGACAAAGCTTTATCCAACGCTAATTTGGTTTTCCTCTGGCTAAGCCAAAACATGACACAGGGTGCTTAGGAGACTCATGTCAACCTCCCATGTCAGGGTTCAGGTTAGAGCATCTCCAATGCAACACTCAACTTAGAAAACTCAATTTGACACATAGGACTACTTGAGTTTTTGACAAAAAACAGTCTCCAATACAACACTCAACTAGAGTCTCAATATGATGTGACAACAATAAATATTGAGATACTCAAAAGAAAACTCAATGTTGAGTTTTCTTTTGAGTATCTCAATATTTATTGTTGTATCTCAATTGGTCCACATCAACATTTTATATATTAAAATAAGAACCAAAAGTAAATCTAAAGTAAATGTTGAGTTTTTTTTAGTGTTGCATTGGAGATGAATTTTGAATTGAGTATCTCAATGGTGCAACCTAGGAAAGAGAAACTCAACTCATACTCGACACATTGGATTAATTGAGTTTTTGTTGAGTGTTGCATTGGAGATGCTCTTAGATGGTTCTGTCGCATCCACCTACCTGAAGACTTGGGAGGTTGTTCCATTGGTTTTATATTCAATCAATTGACTTCTTAACCTCGTTAAAGCTGACTGATATTTGACTCAACAACATCTAGATAGACAGGGATGGACCTCTCCGTGTGAATACGAATGAAGAGAGATAAAAGATTGGTCCCACTCCTCTCGCTTCGTAAATGAGATGAGGTTTTCCGTTGAGGAAAGAAAAGAAAGGAAACTCACAAAGGAATAAAAGGAAAATTTGAAAGAGAGTAGAGGCAAAATAAAAAAAGGCAGACGCTGGTAAACAAGAAAATTTCCTGGAGCACAAAATGTAAGGGAAATTGTGAAATTTGTCCAATTTCCTAAGGCATCAAAACTTCTTCTTTTCATTTGTTGGGGGACTTCCCCTAAGTCAGTAGTCGGTCTAGTTTGGGAAAAATCCCCAGAACCAGGTCACGGTCGAGAGAGAAAGAGCAAGAAAGAGAAATAGAGGGAGAGGGAAAGAAGAGAAGAGAGAAATGGTGGTGATGGTCGGTATGAGGGGAGAAATATATTTAAAGAAAAAAATATTAAAGTTCGTCGGCAATGCTAGGTTTCTGGTAACCTTTATTAACGCGAAGAAAAATGGTAGTAGGAAACTTGGGGAAAACAAAGAAAATTAGCTTAAAGTTTCTATCATCCAAAATGTTTTCTTGTTTCCCCAAAAAATAAGCAGGAAATGGGATTGAAGACCCAATTTTAAACTTTTTTTTTTAGTTTAAAAGACAAGTTATATTTCTTTTTGTTAAAACTCAATTTTTGTATTTTGTTTGGTTAAAAATCCAATATTTTCTACAAAGGGGTTGCAAAGTGTTACAAATTGTTGCAAGGCATTGTAAAGCTGTTGGAAGGTGCTCCAAAGTAGTTGTAAAGTTGTCGCAAGTCGTAAGGCGCTACAAAGCTGTCGCAAGTCGTAAGGCGCTACAGAGCTATCGCAAGGCGTTGCAAAGCTATCGCAAGGTGTTGCAAATTAAAAAGTATTCAGGGAGCTGAAGACTAAAAAAAAATTGACAAATCTTTTTTAACCTAAGTCTAAACTTTTTAGGGAGTTTTGACCAAATTTCCCGTACATTTTCGAGGGCATATTTAGGTTGTTTTCTCTCTCCCTGTTTCCCTCTCTAGGTTGTTTTCTCTTTCCCTGTTTCCCTCTCTAGGTTGTTTTCTCTCTCCCTCTCACTTGGCATCTCTATATCTCACGATTTTTCCCTTAACTCCAGCGAAGGGAAGTGTGCCCTTTGCCGAAACCCCCTTCGCATGATATGAACGGGACCACGAGGAGGGTTTTGGCAATAGCTCTCATCGAGGTCTGATTTTGGCAAAGAGAATTCTTCCATTCGTAGGAATTGTGTCTGTGTGAGAGAAAGAGAGAGATATAGATCGAGAGAGAAACATTGATAGAGAGAGACATTGATAGAGAGAGAAAAACAGTGAGAGAGAGAGGAAGTAAGAGAACGAGAAATTGTGAGAGTGGGAGAGAGAGAGAGCAACGTAAGAGAGAAAATGGAGAAATGGAGAGAGGATGAAGATTATGAGGCAATGTTTGACCATGTCAAATTTTAGACAAAAGAATATGTTCCTAAAATAATGTTTGTTGACTAAGTCTTTATATAACAGAAATTTTTAGTTATTCTCCGAAGTGGCGGCCAAAATAAGTCTGTAGACATGATGGAGTCAAAGTAATAAATTAGTCAAAGATACCAAAGAAGGATTGTCCAAAAGGTTTTAGGGGTAAACTTAAAGAGGGGTTGGGCAAAAGGCCCAAAATCAGCCCAACAATATGTATCAGGCCCACTGCAGATAAAGAATGAGGGGCAGGTCCAAAAAAGTCAGGCTAGGGGTGGAATTTCCGAAGCACCCTTCTTCTTTTTGAAATTTACGAAACGACCATCGAAAAATTCCCGGGAAACTCGAAAATTTCTGACAAATAATCTGACACGTCTCCCATCAGACTGTGTACTTTCCATAAATTCACAAAATTGCCATCGAAAAATTCCCGGGAAATGCGAATTTTTTTGAAAAATAGTCTGACGCACCTGACATTAAACCTTGTACTTTCCACGAATTTACAGAATTGCCATTACAAAATTTACCAACTTGCCATTTTCGTTCTTTTTTCTAGATTTATTTCTTATTTCTTTTTTATTTTCTCCCACACATATTTCTCTCTCCAATCTCAACAAATTTCGTTCTTTTTTTTCCAGATTTATTTCTGATCTCTTTCCAATCTCAACAAATTTCTTCATTTTTGGTAGTATTTCATTGATTTGTATAAAGAAATTTTCTTGTGTACCGGGAATTATTTAGTGTACTGGTCATTTTTTAGATATGTACTACACATTTTTGTACAGGGAATTTTCTTGTGTACTGGGAATTGTTCTGTGTACAAGCCATTTGGTTATGTACTATAAATTTTTGTAGTGGGAATTTTCTTGTGTACCGGGAATTGTTCTGTGTACTCGTCATTTGGTTATGCACTAGACATTTTTGTACTGGGGAATTTTCTTGTGCACCGGGAATTGTTCTATGTACTGGCCATTTGGTTTAGTACTGGACACTTTTGAACTGGGAATTTTCTCCTGTACCGGAAATGGTTCTGTGCACTGGACATTTGGTTATGTACTTTGATGTTTTTAGAGATGAAGAAGATAAAATGTGAAACAAATAAGAGTGATGAAGAAGAAAAACAAGAACATAAAACTTTTAGAGAGAGAGACAGAAAACTTTGATGTTTATAGAGATTGAAAGAGATGAAGAAGATAAAATGTGAAACAAAATAAGAATGATGAACACCCAAAAATGAGAACATAAAACTTTTAGAGAGAGTAAGAACAGAAAATTGATGTTTTTAGAGATTGAAAGAGATGAAGAAAATAAAATGTGAAACAAAAAAGAATGATGGACATCCAAAAATAAGAAAATAAAACTTTTAGAGAGAGAAAGAAAAGAAAATTTATGTTTTTAGAGATTGAAAGAGATGAAGAAGATAAAATGTGAAAAACAAAATAAGAATGATGAAGAAGATTTTTGGATGTATAAATAAGAAGAAAGAAGGAGTTGAAACAAAATATAATGGGAGGGATCCAAAAAATTGGCTAAAATTTCGTCAAAAAATGGCGCCATTTTTGAATTTTCAGAAAATCTGAATGTTTCTCTGACATGACGTCATGTACGGGGAATTAATTGCTTCGCTGTCGTCCGTCAGATTGTCAGAAAACACAGAACTTTCCAGTGGAGGGGTAAAAGAGGGATAAATAAAATAAAAACCAGAAAATTGTGAGCTGTCCTGACAATTTGGACTGGGTTCTAATTTTATTTTTGGGCTGGGGGTAATGCTTATTTACCCTCCATTTTTTGGGCCTCTCACTCAAAAATCCAAACTTAAATCATCCCAAAAAAATTCTAAGATGTTTCCATTACAACATGTGCACATGTGGCGCTTCATTTAGTCTTAATTGGTCTTTTAACTTTAGATTATACGGAGAATTTAGCATTACTTAGTCCATACTTATGTCTAATGAGAGATATCTCTCTTAATTGAGAATTAATGAAGTTTATTTTTGTGCGCTTAGATGTACGAAAAAAACTCTATCCTTTGCACTTTTTTCTTTTCGTTTAATTCATCTTTTGAATTTGTATTTTTTGAAAGTAAACTAGTTATAGTAATTCATAAACATAACAACAAAGATCATGAAGTCTTCTTCGATATAAATTATATTGGAAAAACATCAAATTTAACCTAAACCACGAGAAAAGATTAGAAATTTAAGAATTTTTGCTTAAATTTTACCACTTTTTGTCAATTGGGTTTATTAATTCTAAAAGTTAGATAAATATTGTTAGTAAAATAGAAAATAGATGTTTATTAGAGAAGATAAAATAGGTATAAAAAATGGAGTTTCACTAGTGAAATATCAGGAATATTGACAATGACATATGAGAGATTGGTGAAAGAAAAATAGGGAAATCAATAAAAATATGACTATATTATATTTTAAGTGCAAAAAGAAAAGTATCTCTAATTTTCAATTAAAAGATTTGAGCTCTCTAATTGGACATTAATAAAGAGGAAGTAATAGTATGACCATTAACGTTTCTCACAAGATAAGCACTTTTGGCTCGCATCTTTTGACATTACTCACAAGATGCTTCTTTAGAAACTTCCAACTCATAAAAGAATAAGTCCAGAAAGAACCTTCTCCTTCAAATAACATTTCTACCCTAAATAAATAACAATATAACATATAGTTCAACATATATAATTATAACCAAACGACCTTCTATTACACGTCCAATCAAGAAAATGACCCGCAACTACCGCATGTAACACAAAATGTCTATTCTTTATGGATAACCTTCCACCTAATCTTAATCACATTATCGAAAGTTTTTTATCTACAAATTTGAGTTCTTTACAGCAGTAACAAGGGGCAAAACATTAGTTGCTCCGATATTCTTTTAGTCGGTTTGACATTGGGCAAAAGAAAAAGACAACAGGGTCGTCCTGGCATACATAATTTTTTAATGATCAATATATCCATAAAAATGAAAAATAAACCATCGTCCACATCTCACCAAGATGTTATTTTTTATTTCTATTTGTTGAAAGAAGATGTTATTTCTTATTGACTTTTGCAAAATATATTAATGGTACGTTCGTCAAAGTCGAACTTGCAAACTGCCCACACATAAATTAACGTAAAAATTGATGTATATGTCAGATTCGGTTTTACCCTTCTGAAAGTCCGCTTGCTACACTGCCTCCAAATAATCCTCTAAATATCAAATGGTAAAACGATAGAGTGAATTGAGCAGTTCAGGTAAACTTGAACCAAACATACGTATAAAACAAAGAGAAGAAGTTCCAAATGATTTTTGTTGTGACAACAATGAACTAGTTCATGTTCTGTAGTTTCATCCATTCTCTTGCAAAAATACACTCTTGACTCCTACAATTTTAAAAGTTCCAATACTAAAAGAGCCGTTATAAAAAGGGTTACAAGTCTACCGGGCAAACTTTGAGGTCTAAACGTCTAGTTATAATAAACGAGGGGTGATTTGGGAAATTAGTCTTGGAATTAAATTCCCTCGTTTACTTGTTAAAGCTTCGTTCCTCCTCCCTCTTTTCCTACGCGGTGTTTGGTCGTCCGTCGTAAGCATCTTCCTTCTCTCTCTCATATTACTTCAACCACTCCATCTTTGTCAAATCAACTCTACTAGACGGCCCGAAATTTGTACCCGTCCATGGCCCGATCATGATGTGCCAAACATATTATCCAATTAGAACATGCCACGTCATCTTCGGACTAGATATTGGGAACAAAAATTGGGCAAAATATAAATATATTTCCCAAATCAAGACATGCCACGTCATCTTTAGACCAGATATCTAGCATATATATATATAGACCTCCAATCCCACCTAAACCTTCATCTCCTCTGCGTTCTCTGTCTCTCAAACATACACCTTTATCTATATATTAACCTCTTCTTCTTCTTCTTTTTCTCACATCTCTCTATCTCTATCTATCTCTTGAAGTGTTATTTTTATTTAGTATAGTCATACCACCAAATTATTAAGATGGCCAACTATCAACAAACCCAAGCTCAAGGTATATATTATATGTACTTTCATATAGTTAAGTAATTTTGTTGATATTTTTAGATCTAAAATTTATTAATGAATTAAAATTTTGGTTGAATAATTAACAGGTACATATCCTCCACCTCCCCAATCATATCCTGCCGCCGCAGTAGAAGAATACCCACCACCGGGAGCCTACGTGGTTCCACCACCGGTCGGTTATCCGATGAAAGCCGACCAAGCTTATTCTCAACAACAAGCTATTCCAGAATCAACTACCACCCGAGGCGACGGCTTCTTGAAAGGATGGTAAGTATTTTAGTTTAGTCTTTCAGTATGTTTCTCTTGTTTTTTTTTCTTTTTTAGAAATTTAGGATAATATTTTTACTTACTTTATTTAAATTTTATTATTTTGTATTAATTAATTTGAATTTTGTTTTGTTTTTGTTTTGCAGTTGTGCAGCTATATGTTGTTGTTGTGTATTAGATGCTTGCTTTTAAAAATTGGGATTTGAATGACTTTGTTATTTTCTATATTATTTATGTTATTCTCTTCTTATCTTTCTAGTCATGGATTGATTTTTGAGAATTGTTTTTGTAATAATTGAACTCCATTATTGGGATACTTTTAGTTTGTTAAATTTGTGCAGTTATATGTCACTGTTTTAAAGTTATTTTTTTTCTTATTTTTCTTATATGAATCACTACAACGAAGACTATTGCCAAGATGAGTCTGCTATAGAAAAAAAGAAAATGCTATTTGGTCTGACAAAAAATGGTCTCCGAACAAAACAAACTAATAACGTCTGGCTGACATCATGCTCAAACTTTGTCTTTAAGACTATTGGGGGCCAAATAGTTTTATTGTAACTTGTAAGAAATAGTACCCTTTCATGAAATGAAATCCAAAAAACTATTCTTCTGTCATCTTGGTACACCGAATCGACTTATTTGAATACTACAGTATTATTTGTTGTGTACAGAAAATCTAGAATCAAGTAAATTTTGAGAATCAAGAATGACCTTAACTAACTTTCCTTCGATCAGGTACCAAAAATAAATATATCATCAACAAGCATTGGATAAATAATGGTGCATACCTTCTTCGTATAAGCCTCGCCTTAGAGCTCTCCAAGTAGAGAGAGAGATGCATGCAGACCATTCAATAAAGGAAAGTTTTTTAGGCCCTAGTTCTTGTTAAAAGGGTCCCTCTTTGTGAATTCTGTGCGAACCCACCGAATTTACAAGAGACCATTCGTTACAATCACCGAAATTCACTCCAGTAGCCTATTTTTGTGAATTCAGTGGACTCGCACTGAATCGTACGAACTCGCACCAAATTTACAAAATGGCTCCTTTTAACAAGAATGGAGCCCCCTATAAAACTTCCCTTCAACAAAATCTGAGATGTCCATGTAAAGACAATTCATCATCAGAGAAACCAGTTTATAATGGAATTCGAGATGTTGTAGAGTAATTTAGAGAAGATTCAATTTAACCCTATTATAGGCTTTGACCATGTCTAATTTCAATGCAAACGACCAATTTTGAGAAGGTTGGATTGGTTTAAAGGGGAAAGAGATGATAGAGGGGGGAGAGAGTTTTTAGGGAGATAAAAGAGAGTTGACGTGAAAGTATTAAATGAAGGGTAACTTTGGAATGTAAAAGTCTGACTTTAACGATCAATAGACGGTAACGACAAAAGGACGCCATCTAGCTATTTTCGATAAACTAGGGGACTACGCGGGAAACTAGTCATAAATTAAGGGTCAGTTGGGAAATAACCCTTATAAAAATCCCTAGGAAACTCGTTTTTGCAAAACCCAAGGCTAATAATGATGGTAAGACCAGGTAACCAATGACCGAGCTGTAGTAGTAGAAAAATCCTATTAACGTGAGATATGAAGTGAGTTGTAAGAAAATTGCCCTAGAGTTGTTCTATCTTTCTTTTTTCTTCTTCAGCTAGAGACTGAAGGATGGAAAGTTTTGGCATTCCGATCCTAATTGTGAACCCAACTTTGCTTGGGAGATTTTATAGGGCCTCCTCGTTTTTGTTAAAAGACCCCCCTCAATGATAATTTAGCAAGTAAAATGGTTCATGGGGAGGCCTTTTAACAAAATTGGGAGGCCTTATAAAACTTCCGACTTTCACTTTGCTTATAGCCCTGTTCACATAGTAATTGCTATTCATTGTCTTCAGGCTTGTGATATGTTGTTGTAGGGAGTAAGGACTGAAAATGTTGTAATGGATACTCCTTAGTTGGAGTTTGTAAGTACATGTGTACCAAAAAATGAGCCATATGTACAAGTATGAGACACACAATAAAGACATCCCATGACTCTACCTGTAGCTCTTGATGACGAGACAAATCACTGTCGTTCGGGGTTAGGCTTTAGTTCGTGTGTCTGATGTGTTCAAGCACATTGAGTTAGCCCTATGCGACTTCGATAATCTGGATATTCAATGTATGGTAGTCGAGTCACATTTGCCTATAATTATATAGTCCTTCGAGATTCTGAGAGATGATGCGTACCCCATTTTTCGCAGGTTGGAAATAAACATAATAGTCGGAACAATAGGAAAGGAAATTTTGGACATTTTCGAAGGAGAAATGAAAGAGAGAATGTGGAACAAAACACGCTATCAGAGAGAGTAATCAAAACATCGGATTTTCTATTAGCGGTTAAACTAATAGAACACACAAAAGTTATAGTATAAAGAAATAATAAGATTGTACATCACGAGAATTACGAAACACTATTAAGGCTGATAGAGGTTAGGAGTTATTTGTACTTTTGAAAGTGATAACTTCTAAAGGTGCCTCTAGAGGCGCCCCATTCTAAAGTCTAAACCCATTCCTCTCCAGGCACTTGACGAGAGCCTCGGACTACCAATCCCTAGGGCGCGAAAAGAGGCCCAAGAGTAAAATGAAGGGCGCGCGTATAGAAGAACCCAACTTCTACACCGAAACAGAAAAACCCTAGTTGGCATTTTAGTAATTTTGTCAAGTTCTGAGGTTGGTAAAGCAACTTTCCTCACATATATTCATAACACGAGCTAGGGTTTCGAACTGAGGAGAAACGCTAACAGAGAGAGAGAGAGAGTAGAGAGAGGTTCAGAGGCGGAGGGGTGAAAATGAAGTTCTTGAAACCTAACAAGGCTGTGATCGTATTACAGGGACGATACGCCGGAAGGAAAGCTGTCATCATCAAAAACTTCGACGATGGAACTCGCGATCGACCCTATGGTCACTGCTTAGTTGCCGGAATCTCGAAATACCCAAAGAAGGTAATTCGTAAGGATTCAGCTAAGAAAACTGCTAAGAAATCTAGGGTTAAGGCTTTCATCAAGCTCGTCAACTACAATCACATCATGCCTACTCGTTACACTCTTGATGTCGATCTTAAGGACATCGTAACCCTAGAATCACTTCAATCAAAGGATAAGAAGGTCAGTGCTGGAAAAGAAATCAAAACCCGTTTGGAAGATAGGTTCAAAACTGGAAAGAACAGGTGGTTCTTTACTAAACTCAGGTTTTAATTTTGTGTTTTTCAATTATCTATCTATCTAGTGAGATTATGAACACCACTTTTCATTTTGATGATATTGAAGTCTATTGAAAAATGGGTTTCAGTATGAATGTTTTGTTTTTAGGGTTTACTATTTTTGATTAATGATGTTATGGATTTATGAATTTGTAGTGAAAACTTAAGTTTTGAAGTAATGGGTGTTTGGATTAACTTTACTATGAAAATCTCTCATTTTGTTATGTTATTAGGTTTATCCTTTATTATGCATTGATGAATTTGATTAGTTAACCTATCTGAGATCTTGTTTACATGAATTGATTAACTAGATGCAACATTTTGTTTCTCACTTGAGATTTAAACTTTGTTATGATGGAATTGAGACCTTTTGAGAATTGGGTTATTATCAAAAAAAGGTTTAGGTTTTGGAATTGTATTGGTTTGCAAGGTTTATAGTCATGTGACTAGAAACCCTATCGGTGATGAGTGAGGATGATATAGACATTATAATCTTGGTTACTAGGTCACCCTTTATGTGCGCGTTTGAGTTTCTATGAGCTTAACACGTGTATGTTTTTGTGGTGATGTATAGCACGTGTTGTCTTTGGCCTATCACGTATGGGTCTGGTTTTGGTACCATGTTAAGTTTGTGGTTGTTCTCCAAACCAATTGGTAATGATTGGAAACCACCTAGGTTTTCTGTTCTTGATTAGGAGATTCTCACACGACAAGATTACTGGGCCAATCTGTCTAGTAAACCTACAGTTTTTCTTGATTAATCTTAGATGCTTTCCTAATGATTGCCTAAGGAGTAATTAGGTGTTGAGGTTATGCTATTAGCAGTTCCATCTATTGGCTCTTTAGGCTCTTGCCATTTCTTTCCTTGAAAGTGGCAGACCCTTTGTTTGTCTTGCTGCTTGATTTGTTAATTCTTTGGTTCATCCTTCATTGTTCTTGTGAAAAGTATTTTTGAGCTAAATGGGTAGCTGAATTGAGAACTGTAGTTTTATTGAGTAGATGAATGCTGAGAACTTGCCATGAAACCCCCAAAATTGAGTTAAAAGTCACAGGCACAAACCTAATTCAATTCTTTGCAAACAACTAACATGCACCTGTAAGTGATTAAAAATAATGTCATTCTATTTGGTAAGGAATTATCGGTTATTAAATGTTAGGGTTTATAAGTGCTAACAAATCAAACACTTGCTCAATTATTACTACCTTGTTCCATTTTGTTTAGATTTTTGGGAAACTTATTAAGAAAAACATAGTTTTGTTTTTAGAATAAGAAAAACTTAGTTATTGTTGACAACTAAGTCTATTTTGCCAAAATATTGCCAGTTTCAACAAAAAAAAAAAAGTCTATTTTGCCAAAATATTCACATTTAATGTATAATATTTATTGAAACATTTATTGTATTAAAAGTAAAGGGCAGTTTTATACATGTCATCATAATAGTAGTTAAGTGAATGTTACTTCATAAAAGAAAAGTGGATGAACATTTTGCGACATTCATAAAAAGAAAAACACCCAAGCAAAATGGGACATATTTGTAAGTTGTTATGTTTTGGAAATGTTTACACAACTATAAAAATTGGTATGCACACAAGGTTATACCCATAAAGTATAGGTACGCCACTTCTTAATTTTGACCCAGAATTGCATCGCCCTCTCTTTCTTTCTATCTCCTTCTCCTCTCTTCCCGGCATCACTCAATCTCTATCTTTCTCTCACAGTCAGGTGAGGGTTATTAGTTCCATGGCAGACCTTGAATGTGGCTTTTGAACAGAAAACCCAGGACGAGGGTGAGGTAAAGGGTTAATACGACTTTTGAGGATGAGAGAGGGTTAATAGTTCCACGACGGACCTTGAATACGGCTTTTGAACCGGAAACCTAGGATGGGGGGGGGGAAAAATGAGAGATAAAGAGGGACAAATGGAGACAGCGACATAGGAGTCGGAGAAAGAAAGTATTCAGCTTAGAATATTTTGAATTCCCCATCTTTTAGGGTTCATGCTAAATTGACTTAATTTGTGACCAACTAGAAAGTTAATTGTTTCAAAAAAAAAACTAGAAAGTTAATTCTTTATATTTAAGGAGAGTGCTATTTTAGCTCCTTGAGGGTGATGTCATCAATTAATTTTTTTTTTTTTTTTTTTTTGTTGAGATGTCATCAGTTAACTTTAACAATTGCATTTTCCTTTTTTACTTTCTATCAAAAGTATGTCCCTCTCTTTTTTTTATCCTTCTTTCCTCATCATGTGAAATCCGTCACCTGTAGAGAGCGCCGGGAAAACGGTCTGACCCGCCCGACCCTAACCACGCGGTCCGACGAGACACGACAACCGAGAGGCACTCGGCTGGGGGCATACCCAGCCCGTTAGCTTGGGCGGGCGTGGGTAGGACTCGAGTAAAGCCTCTTACCCGAGTCCCGACCCATTACACCCGCCCGTTTAGAACCCACTACCCGTCCGCCCGATTATATAATCCAACGGCTAAGATATCTTGTCTCTTCGACAGATATCTTCAGCCGTTGGATTATAATGGCTTAACCTATAAATACCTCCCAACCCCTCTCTCTCTCTCTCTCTTATTACTTAAAGACTCGGATCACCGCACCTTGCCAAAGCTTCTCCGATCAATCACCAGTGCATCTTCTCTGAATTTAAAATGGTTAGGAACCCAAACCGAAGCATCAAGCACTATATCTCCAATCTCTTGGTTGTAAACAGATCCTTAAGATGATTGTTCGGCTGACAACTGATGATCTGTGGATCAAACGAGGCGTTTTGAAGCTTTAGAACATCACTTTTAAGATCTGACTTGTATTTTGTTTTTTTTTCTTTTATGTTAAATGATGTAAATGAAGGATGTATCAACTATAGTCCATAGATGTATAAATTCTCCGAAGCAGATCATATCTTAAGGATATATGATGTATCAACTATTGTATATAGATGTAATTTTTTTCTTCCTTTTCCTCCTTCACCACCCCCGCCTCCACCACCACAGCCACCACTAACATCTTGATTTCCACCCTTTGTTTTTTGAAGGAAAGAAACTTCAAGCACAGAGACTAGAGAAAATTGTTAAGGAACTGCGCTAGTCAAGTCTTTTTATAGTAAAAGAATTCAAATTCACAGTTAGTATTTGTTGGAACAAATTGCTCACACTGTATTCAATTTAGATCACCAAAATGTAAAAAACCTATAAAACATTTCTACATTCACCAAACAACAATGTGATCTATTAATGGCATTCCCTTGGACTGGTTAAAATAACACCAACACTCGCAACCCCCACGAAACAATAACCCTATACCTATATAATACAAATGACCTTTCTCGAGCTCGGTAAAAAGGCTTATTTTCTACATGAAGACGGTTAATCACGTGTGATTTCTCTCTCCTCCGAACATGTGTAGTTCATCTGCCGTTCTTTTTTCGCTAGAAAGAGAATTGTAACCGAAAAACAATATCGAGAAGGTTTCATTCACAACAGCTCCTTGTCATAAAATGCCATTTGTAGTTGTTTGACATGGTTGAGCCAAGCAGCCACATTTTGACCGTCTAGCTTTACCCAGTCAACAACAGTAGCAGCAGGTTGCTCCCACCACTCATCGACCTAAAAAGGAATTTATAAGAGATCTCAGACATAGTAGGAATACATTTACAATTGGAGGGAAGTGTTTAAATTCGAGATGCCACGGCTTCTAAGGATTCACAAACTTAACGTAATGAGTTAATGAAATTGTATTTGCTTAAATTATTTTGGTGGATCTGGAGTTAACTTACCATGCCCCGCACATGCTTGCAAACTTCTAAGCATTTTTGAGCATCCAAAACAGCAGTTCTGAGCTCGGGCAACCACTTCCCAACAACAATCTTTTCTTGTTCAGAAGCCAATGCCAAACAGTGGCTTGTTGTCCTGCAAAATGTTGTCGTTCAACATCAGACATTCAGACAATGCTCCAAACAAGTCAACTAAATAACCTATCTCTCTCTCACTATATATATATATATATATAGACTGTCTATAACTTAAGAGAATGCTTTAAGTTTGTACCTTTCATATTCTTGTTGTGCATGGAATGCATGGTTCAGCAACGTATGACCACTTTCGACCAGATCCTGACGTAAATGGACCAAATTAATTGCCTTGGACAAGTCCTCTAGAACACTAGCTTCAGAACCCCGAAGCTTCAAACAGAATTCCAGAGATTCCAAAACTGATGCTAATCCAGCATCCGAACCTTCCAAACCTAGTCAAGCACAGCAGAGTCTTTAATAATCACAATATAGATAAACAGGAGCAAGAAAATGTGGTCCCCGAGAGCCAGCCGCTAGATCTGGCTTCTAGGAGTTACAAAAAAAATAGACCGAAACTCAAACATATTCTAGTAAAGTATTAATGCAATTATACAAGTGTTCAACTTTTTGTCCAAGCGACATGCACTTCAGGAGTTAATGTTGTGGACTTAGTAAGAAAATGAAGCAGCCGAAACTTCACATTCATATATAGCTGTGACTACTCGAGCTGGTGTATGAATCCAACATAATTGCACTGGGTTGAATATCCAAATTGCCTAATCAATGGTTTTAGACCACAAAAAGAGTAGGAAACGAGACGTCGTGACTTTACTAATAAAAGGTGGGACATACATTAATAAATGCAATGACTATCGTCGTACGGCCCTATATATTGTCACATGCAACATATTTTCGTAGAAATACAAAGCACAATCGTGAACGGATGCACACACTTACCAGTGTTGTATTGGAGGGCAGCAGATACTCGGCATATAGATGGAATTGCTGATGGATCTCCAGCACCAGCTCTAGCAGTCAATAGAGCAGCACTTTTTTCTGCAGCTGCAACTGCTTCAGGTCCTGTTGACCCACTTGCACCCATAGACTCCAACAGAGCCTAATTAAGAAGAGAATCACTTGATAAGTGTTATTTAATCACATCCAAAGAATTCAAACCAGATCCCAGTACACCACTTTTACAAAATTTGTGGCTTTTGCCCACAGAAAGGAAAATGTCTAGTTGAACCACTTGGCATGAAAATACATAGCAAAGAGAAATGTTAAAATTAATAACCTGTGTAGTATGAACTACGATGTGTCTCATCTGGTGAACGGGTAAAGGCCAAAACAGGAAGACAGCACAGACGTAAAACATATTTCCTTGTCTTACTTACTAGGCCCTTTATATTTTACTTGTAACTTTTACTTTTGGATCAACTGTTCTACAACATGCTACATAAATAAGTATGGTATACATACATAATCTCAATTATACCCACTGAAGTGACTGTGACTATCTAACAAGAGTACCAGACATATAAGACGCTAGTATCACAGTATCAGACACGACAAAAAGTTCTAGAAGGTAGAATCCGTGTTATATAGCTAAAAACCAGACTGTTGATCTGCATTACTTGGATTCTATTTACCAGCATCTTCCTGGGAATCAGCAATATATCAAAAAGCAGCGAAAGCCAAAACTTGAAGTGCATATATAGGAAAAAAGAAAGAAAAGTTGGTGTATGCTTTCATTTTTAGCTTCAGACATGAAAAAAATAGGAAATGCGACCAATTGGTTTTAGAAATCAAGTGTCTGGACTAGCTAGCATTCTGAAAAGGAATAGTAGCCATAGTTTTGAAAAATTAATGATGATTCTAAAACAATTACTGATCTGCGGAAATTGATACAAGTAAAATAAATCCCTTTGGAAATAGTTTGTAAACATCCAAATAGTAATAGGTAGCCACTGATCACTTCAAGCACCACAGTTGTATTGCTTCTGACAGTAAGACAGCCTAGACAGGAATGCCTCGTTTAGATTTTTTTTTTTTTTGAAAATTGATTGAATTTATAAAAGAACAAGAACTAAAGAATATACACGGGAGGGAGCTAAAACTAATACATCTCAATTAATGATGCTCCCCCAACTAGACACAAAATCAATATACGAATACAATCTCGCCCAACCTAAGTGTCTACTCCAACCGAATAACACACCTAACAACATCCTCCCTTTCCACTATAAAGCTTGCCCTAGAATCCCTAAAGATTCCCTCATTTCTGGCCTTCCAAATCGACCAACAAATAGCCATAGGGACTAGATTCCAAAGCTCTCTCTTAGATTTCTTGATTGGGACTAATCCCCATTGCTCTATGACTTGGGAAATAGAATCTGGGGCACACCAAGAGAGGTTAACCAACCCAATGAAGAAACACCCAAGCTCCGAAGCTTCCTCACAATGAATGAACAGATGAGCGATGGAAAGCTTCCTCATTTAGATAGAACATTCAATTGCAATACTATATAACACCAATTCCAATTTTACATGGAAGGGAAAGGAAAATATTTGTTAAACGATCACCAACCTGTGGAGTTGATGGCAGCATGTAAAGGCTATTATCAGGGCTTCGATAGAAAGCTGAAACTTCCTTCTCAATTAGATCCTTCGCACTATTCGATATGTCGGCAACAACTCCACATGCTGGAATTATGGTACTTGATGCATACTCTCGTGCAGCTAATGGCTGTTGATTCCAGTATGCAGCAGCTTCCTATGGGACAAAAAAGATAAACAAATAAATCCCTTACGATCCGAAAGGAAAAGCAAATTCTCCAACAAGAAGCATTGTCAAAATAGAAGATAATAGTAATCCAGAAAACTAGAAATCACAAAATGCAAAAGAATCATTTTGACAATCAAGGAAGATCACAGCCCACAACGAACAGTATTGAACTGTCAACTGTATTTGATTATTTACAGTTAACTAGTTTATAGTATAGCTTTAAAAGAACACTATACTTATAGAAGAAAAAAAGATTAGCTTGCTAACCATGTTAGCTTTAACCAGAGAAGTAAAGATTGATTCCAGCTCTAATCTGCGCGCATCGAACTCTTCAATCTTTTTCCATTTCTTCCTCAACGACTCTTCAGCTTCTTTCCACTCCGCGCACAGTTTATTCAACCGTTGCACTTCAGATGTCAATGTATTCAAACTAGCTCTTAATCCAGCTGCTTCTCTTTCCTTAGAGTAAACCTCCAACTGTGTGAAAGAAAGTGGAAAAATGGGTTACGATATGGATCTTAATGCTCATACGACTTATCTAACAACTACGTTGTAAGAAAGGTAGATGCAGGCGAAGACTGATCTTTGCTTCATCTAGTAATAATTGTAGGATAGTAACGTCTTAAATATTCCATTTTTATGTAAGTTATATATACAGCTCATAAATATATGAGTACAACTTTCCGACAAGTACAGACAGCTCTTTTTATTTTTTTCATGACCCTCACAATTCCACTACATCAAGAAACGACATCCACTGATGTTCCAAACTGATAGTATCACTACTCATGCATATACATATGAACCTATTGGACTACGAACATGATTTTTTTTTTGTTGAACTTGACTAGGAACATGATGGAAGAGAAAAAACATACAGGAAAGAAAAACCTCTATTTTCTTCCATTAGTTTCTCCACCAGGGGTTCCGTCTCTCTTGGAGCACATTGCATATTGATTTCACATTCATGTCTAGGGGACAATCTTGTGACGTCAAAAGTTCATGCATATATTAGTTAAAAACCTTAAGAATTTCATACATCCAGGCTCCAACAAGGGATATATTGTAACAACAAATGGTATTCTAAGAATTAGGTTCACATGAGATTTGACTCTTTTCAGAAGATCTTATATGTAATTTATATAATTTTGTGGGGTACATAAGTAACAGCAAGGTACCGTTGGCGGACACGGAGAGTGAAAAAAGACCAGCCAGTCACATGGTCATACGTATTAAAGTAGCAAATTGACGTAGACATATATTAGTGAACGTTTTCTTGTCTTAGTGTTATTGCTTATAAGGTCCTTAATTTTTTACTTTGGATCCATGTTACATAAAGAAATAAATTACTCCAATCAGATAAATCGGGACACGATCTATGAGTGAAGTAAGTTTCCGAAGACTAATGGCTCTCAAGTAGCAAAGGGCAATTTCAAACCAAGAGCCTAGTAATTTCATCAGGTTGGTCTCCAACAGCAGCTAAAGTTCATGTTTTTCCTTCATGAGTATCCAGCAAGCGATATTATCAATTGATAGTACGGAATCAAGAAAAAAACTGGGTGTCTAGATTCACATTTTAGCTGATACTTTGACGATCGTACTTTTACATAAACTTAACAAATATGAAGCTAATGAACAATTGCACCATTGAGAATAGTCCAATATACCTCAAACTGCTTGAGACTTCCAACATTCTGTGACGTGCCTCCAACAAGTGAATGTGAGGTCACTACGTCAGAGTTCCCATGCAGACGTTTAATAAGCTTTTGACACAGGTTCCTAGCTTCTGCAGCTTTATTCAGCGCATCTTCAGTAGCCACAAACTGCTGAACATGTGCTTTCTGTACAAGAACCATCCAAACTACTTCAGGTAATGAAAATAAAAAAGAATCCTTCAATTTTCCAATGAGATAGTAATAACGTTAAGCAGCGGCTCTCAACAAATAGGCTAGGTAGTACCAAATATAAACATGGGTACCCCCATTACAGTTCGCTATCCAACAACATAAAGACGATGAAAAGTGAATATTGAAAGTATACTTCAAAGCCAATATAAAAACTATAAAAAAAAAAAACTTCTATTATTCTAACTTTTAATATACAGAATCCTCACCACATTATTAGCGAGGGAAAAATTTTTAACAGAAATATGTACCTGTCTCTCTAGAAGCTGGCTATGACTTCCTTTGCTGTGAAAATCTATTCCTATCTTCCCAGGGTCAATAAATTGACACTGTAAGCGTGAGTTTACATCCGGAGATGATGCATCCATTACTCTATTGTTCTCATATTTGTATCTAGATCACAAAAAAAACGGAAATCAGCCAATAATCATCACTGAAAAATGGATCCATATATATGAGTACTGTTCATCTAAACTTGGTTAAATTGACTGAGACTAAAGAGACACTACGAAAGATATGAACTGGCAGTAGAAATAACAATAAAGAAACATGAAAAGACCTCAAAAGCTCTGCATCAGCTCTGATATCAATTTTCTCTGCTTCTCTACTAACAAGTGTTCTCAGTCGCATAGTGTACATAGTAAGAGCTTGAAGGAGTTGAGGAGGGTTTTTCAGGGCACTTGAAACAACCGCCTTCACCTCCTCAGGTACTTCCCCATCAAAATCAGTGCCTAACTTGGCAGCTTCTAGTTGAGGATTCACATGAATACCACTTCCTTCGTAAGCTGGGAAAGAGTTGCGTATTTTCTCAATCATATGTGAAGCTAGAGATTCACAAGCCTTCCTAATATTTCTTTCCCGTGTTGTTTCAACGAGGACAATATCATCTGAGGACTTGTTGCCCTTAACCGTTGAATAAACAGCCTCCTTCTCGTTGTCTGGATGGAAATCATCAATAACATCAATTGTGCCAACATTTGATCTCCGAGCATCCCGGGCTTGATTAACATAGAGACAGAGACGTCTCTGATACTCTGCAAATATTTTGGTGGCTTCGTCACACTGTTGATCATAAGCTTCCAGCATCACTTGCCTATGTCTGCATGGCGATAAGAAAAAATATTGAAGAAATACATACAAAGAGGATTTAATGCACGTCTAAAGGCAATACCTGGTATTGTAACGATACAAATATATTGACCTGGACATGCAGTTCTTCAATCAAATGCATCAAATTGCGATTTAACTTGTTCTAGCGATAATTATATGAAGGAGACATGGAGCAAAAGGGAAAAAATAAAATAAATTTTTGTCTCATGCAGAATGATGGGATAAGTGACTTAGAGCATCCCCAATGCAAGACTCCGTCTCTAGAAGTTGGAGTGCCACATAGGATAAGTGGAGTTTTTTCTTACAAAATTCTCTCGGGTGCAAAGCTCAATTTGGAACTCCATGGTGACACGGAGGTAGTTAATACAGAGATCCTCAAGAGGACACACTACTTCTAGGGTGTCTCTTGAGGATCTCTTGTTGTATATTAGTTTCTGTATTCAGACCAATAAGAAACTTTCTTTTGTAATTTCTTGATAACAAATTATTTTTCTATTGAAGTACTCGTGTCATGGAAGTAAATAAAGCAAATTTTGAGATTTCAATTAGAGACACGAAGAAAATAAAGGATTTCTAGTTTTCCACCGAAGACAAAACCAATTCGAGATCCTCGATTAAGACTTGAAACATAGGACAAATAGAGGTTTTCTGCGTATGTTCGTAGTCTCGTAGATCACAAGAGGGGTAGAATATTACAGAAAATGATTCACCCGGTTGGAGCATTTTTTTCTATTTTAGTGTATGAAGGAATTTCTTCTCCCATTTTCAGTTGAAAAGGAGGATCTATAATAAGAAGATAGATATTATGTGTTCCTGTCTAGCTAATCAGCAAATAAATATTTTCAGGACGCTTAAGTAACATAACTCCTAGTTCGCGACTATCTGGTGAGTCCACATCCTTAGCTCTCGTGATCAGCCGAATCGGTTGCCTCCAAAGGGATACTAAGTGGCCCAGAGGGCATATTTTGTATACTTTGAGAAGTTCAGTTATTTAGGAAATCAAGAACTAATTTAGCAACTACTAAGGATAGCATATGATGTCTCTAGATAGAATTTAGGTTAAATCACGACTCCTAAAAGGGAATTTGAGTGCCTGTTAGGGCTGATAAAAAAAGGCTATCTATACGCCTAGTCTCATGTGTTTTTGTCATCTTTTGATCAATGAAACGTGTGACCAACGTGAAGTGATTTTTTTTAATTAATATAGAAGCAAAGAACAATATATATCAAAAAGAATGATGTTTGTACAATATAGAAGCCTGCAAATGAAAAAACAAACAAGAAAAACCACCATCCCAATGCCAGACCAAGCTTACAATGTTTGTTGTGCACGCATATCTCGTTAAATAGGAATATCGGAGAGGTCATGACTCACAAGAATCAATATTTTCATTACGAGATTAACTATAACTAGCATACAAGTTTCGCAAGGCATACTCATTTATCCATTAACTTTTTGTTCTCCTAAGGAGACTTCCATGGATATTGGATTAACTGCATTTTCTTGTAAGCTTCAATCACTCCTAACATTTTGAGTAGATAGATAGATAGGTGCAAGCTGACTAGCCTCGTTCGTAAGTCAAAACAAGATGACTTGATTTCTATATTCCAACAATTGTAAAAACACTTTTTTACCCATTGCCTCCGTACTCTAATAGTTATGGGGCATTGAGGACAAAGAACAAACAAGTAACATTAGCAGTATTGATAATGTTTCCACATAGAAATGTTCTCTAGCAATTTGGAGCATAATCACAATTCCAATCGTTAAGTTCATTTCTTATTGTCAAGAACCTAAAGTAGCTTACGTTATTTCTATTCACAATGTTCTCTAGAAATTGAAGTGAAATTGACATCAATACAACAACTTGCAGGATCAAATAAAAGAAAAAAGAACTTCTAGGCGCACTTACATGTGTTTGTACGAACTTACAGTTTCTAGTTAACAAAAGGAACTCAAATAACGAACTCGTATTCTGAACATGTATTCGTTTGTTCACTAATCATATAACATAACCTAGACAACAACTTATTAGAACCCAATAAAAATTGAAACATTAGAGCTATAAGAACTTCAGTTAATAGTGTCATATAACTTAGAAACAAATGAAGCAAAGATAAAGAAATCATTTTGTTCAGTTTCGTCACGAACATACCTGTAACTAGATCTCTCATCAAGAATTCGTTTTCTCTCAGATTCTTCCCTAGAAACCTCCAACATTCTTCCCCTTAACTCCTTTCTTTGCCTCTGAAGAACTTGCCTCAATCTTTCCACTTCTTTCTCAGCTAAATCTCTCTCTTTTAAAGCAATTTCTCTACTCTCTGAAGAACCCTCACTTAACTTGGCTTTATCTTTCTCTCTCTTCTTGCCTTTACTTCTTCTCCCACCACCATCATCACTCGACTTCAAAGCATCTGTAGTAATAGTAGTAGTAGAATCACCACCTTCACTACTTCCATGAACAAGTATATTTCTTCGAATTTTCTCAACAGTTTTCTCCGATTTAACTCTCTGTAACAAGAAATGCCAAACTGGAACCATATTACCACGACAGATCTTTCGAATCGAATCGATTGAAGGTACCATTGCTTTGTTTGATGACAAGTATGAACCTTGTGGCCTATAACCCATTTCCTTTTGAAGCCAATCTAATATAGCTTCAGCTTGTGCAATTGAGTTCCCTGAACTCTGCATTTTTCTTTCTTTTATGAATCTTCAAATTGGGGACTTCAATTGTTGAAATCGAATCGTTTGTTCTTAGAAAATCATATCAAATGAAAACCCTAGATTGCAGATCTAGATAGAGGGAAATTAAGGATTAAATCCATCAATAGGAGTAGAAAACCCTCTCAGTTTCAAATTCGACAGAGAGGGTGGAGAGAGATTCAGGCGCGTGAGTTTGATAAAAGTGACGACATTGTTTAATGATCCGATCGTCGGTACGTATTCTTCGTCGCATACCCTAAACCCTAAAAAAAAGTGTCTTGATGGAAAGTTCAAATATTCAAATACTCATGACCAATGGGATTTTTTCACGTCCAAGGGAACACATGGATAGGTTTTTTTTTTTTTTTTTTTTTTGTTGAACATACAAATAGATAGGTTGCCCGTCACTTTAGGCTCCACCAAAACTTTTTCTTTTATGAGAAATATATTGCTCTAACAATGTCAAACTAACTGGAAGCGGAAACAAAAGAAGGCTGGACATTTCACACTATTTTCTAACAATTAATTCTACCTCATTTAGCTAGTGCATCTGCTTTAGTGTTGATTTCTCTGGGGGGCATGAGTGAATATGATCTCTGTGAACTGATTCTTGAGTTCTAGCGACTTATCTATGATCTGCTTGGATTGCTAGTGTAAACCTTCCTTCTAGTTATTGATGTAATTGATGATATTTAGATTATCACTTTCAATTTGAATATGTTGGATTTGAAGTTGACTTGCCCATATTATGCCGTGGTGGATTGCCGAGTTTTCACATTCTTCTGAATTTTGTCCTCTCACGGTATCTGTGGCAGCTATTATAAATCTTGCTTCTTCGTCATGAATAATGAATCCTATTCCAGCTGGTTATGTCAATCGCGTGAACGATGCGTCTACATTGATTTTAAGAAATGGTGTGGATGGAGGGCTTCATTGTTGTTTCCTTGGTTCTTTTCTGCATTTCTTTGTTAGTAATGATTCAACTTTAAGTGGTGTGGTGGACTTATTGTTGATTCGGCGGATCATCTGTAATGGAGTTTGTTTAGATTCTCTAAAGCAGTTCTCGCATCTCGCTTTCCATATGAACCATAAAACTTTTGCATATAAATTCGTGGTTTCCTCATCCAGTGGTTTTCATTGCTGAATCCATTGTTTGACCGTCGTCAATCTTTCTGTCCTGACCTGAAAATGAAACCATATTTCCCTGGCATAGTTACAGTGTAGCATCACATGGTGTATTGTTTCGATAGCATCAAAGTTAGTACAGGTGTTAATGTTACCAATATACCTGTCAATTTTGTCCCTTACTGGTAGACTGTTGGTACAACATTTCCATAGAAATTATTTTTTCCTTGGGATCGTGTTCATGTTCCATATGAAGAACCAGTCTATTGTATCATTCATAATATATATAATTCTCAAATAAGTATACATAGATTTTAAGAAAAACTTACCTGATTTCGTGAGCGTCCATGTAGCCGTATCTTCCTTTTCATTCTGCAAATTAATACTAAGGATAGCATTGCAAATATCATGATCAAAACAATTGTTAAGCATTTCAGTATTCCAATTGTTGTTAGTAATTAACTGGGCGACCCATTCAAGGCTAGAGTTATGTTGATTGTTAATGAGAGGGGGGTGGTTCGGGATCCAGAAATCATGTCAGTTACTAATCTTAGTACCTTTATTGATGGCTCAGAAGACTAATCTATCCATTTGGCTGAATTGTTTACTGATAGCTTTCCAGGGCCAAGAATGATTAGCCTTAGGGGGAGGGGTTTAGTAGATTTGGGGAAGTACTTAGCTTTGAAGACTTGGACCCAGATGGATTGGGGGTTGTTGAGAATGCCAGTTCAGTTTGATGAGGAAGGCTTGATTGTCCAGAAGACGAAGACCTAGGCTGCCCAATTTGTGTGGCTTACAAACGGCGGCCCAGTTGATGGTGTGAAAGGTTTTGGCTTTTCCCAACCAGAAAGTCCTTTGGATGGACTCGATGTTGTTGCATATGCCTTTGGGAATAACAAAACACTGCATTTGATATCGGGGAACGGCCGCTGCAATCGTAGAGATAACAACTGAGCGACCAGCTTGAGAGAGAAGATTGGTTTGCCACTTGGAAAGTTTGTTCTTAATTTGAGTGAGAAGGGAGTTAAAAGCTTGTTTTTTATTTTTATCGATGAACAGATTAGTAACAAGGTACTTATCCCCAGTGGAAGATTGGTGGACTTTGAGATTGCGAATAATCTTTCTTTTGAATTTAGGGTGGGAATTTTTAGTAAAGAAAATATTTGATTTGGCATAATTAAAATTTTGGTCGATCTGGTTCTACCCCGATTGATTTTACTTCGTTATTTCGATTGGTCTAGGTGATTTAAAATAGTAATTAGTTTAAATGTTAATATTTTTCAAAATTTTATATGAAGTACAAATGAATTTCACCACATGGTTGATATCACATTCCTATGATTGTTGCTATTTTTTCAGTGATATTACACTATAAAATAAAGTTTTGCAAAATGAGTGTGCAATTTAACTTTGTGATAGAAAATTTTTGCACATTGATTAGTTTTGCAAAATTTGTAGGAAGATCACAGTATATTAATTTCATATAAGATACGTCGATTTAGTTTGATTAGTTTTGCAAAATTTGTAGGAAGATCACAGTATATTAATTTCATATAAGATACGTCGATTTAGTTTAACTGGTTTCTAATAGATTAAGTCGAAGTCAAATGGGAAAAAATTGGTTCAGTTTAGCTCAAAAATCATATTATCTTGATCAATCAGGTTTGGTTGGATGGATTTTTTAATCATTTTTCTCACTCATTCTCATTTGGAGTACATTTCAAGATATTAAGTCACTCATTCATTTGATTATTTATTCTTCTATTTTCAACAAAATCCAAGTTAGATTTCTCAATTGGGTTGATGGGCTAAAATTCATTTTAGGTCTTTTCATTGTGTCAGCAATCACGTTTCGGTAGTGAGATGGACTGTGGTGCTCATTTTAAGAGGTTAAACACTATTTCCCAATGAGACATTTTAAAACTGTGAGGTCCATGAGTGTCAAATTGGCTGTTATCACTAGCAGGGGTACGAAGGCCGATCCGCATCATCTCTTGACATTCATAAATTTATAGTCCACATTAACATTTTTAGCCCATTTAGTCCACAAATTTGTGGACATTGATTAGTTTTAGAGTAGATTCTTTTCGATATACTTTTTTCATTGAGTAAGGTAAAAGGTCTAAAATTATTATTTTTATCAACTGACAACCATATTATCCTCCCATCAGTACTAGCGCTAACAAAAAAAGAATAGTGTCAATAACTGGTGGGCCAGTTAGTAAGTGCTTCTACAATGCGGAAGTCTTAGATTCAATCCGATGAAAGTACGAATCTAGAAATATTGAACGTGGATATATAAATAGAGTAGTTTACGTGGACACAACTAATAATTATTGTCAGTAAACCAAAAAGAATAATAATTAGAGCAATCCCAATGTGGGGTGGGACTGAGCTCCCAATTTAATTTTGGGAGCCCCAGCCCCTAGCTTCCCAATCAGGAAAGTCCGAACTGAGTTCCCGGTGGGATTGGGAGCCCTATGCTCCCGGGCTCCCAAATGGGAGCACGGGCTGGGGGGCTCCAAACCCCCAAATATGGTCGTTGGGAGTCCCCAACGACTATATATGGGGTGGATCTCCTAAAAAGGGATCCACCCCAGTTATTTTTATTTTTAAAAAAAAAAAATTTAACTTTTTTTTTAAAAATCTTAATTCTTTTAAATTTGTTTTTGTTATAGGATGGTGCGAACCAGCCTTCCGGACTGCTAGTGATACTGTCCGCTTTGGCACACTTGGGCCTCGCGGTTTTAAAAGGCCTCACTGGGGAAGGGTGCTTAACCTCTTAAGAGGGGCACCACACTCCTGTCTCCCACCAATGTGGGATTGCTTTACAACATTTTTCCAATTGTTTTTTTTTTTCATCTTTTCAAAATTTTCTCTCTAGTATAATATTAGATTTCAACTTTATATTTGAAATTAATAATTTATAGTTAAAAATTGAAATTAAAAGTCCGCACACGTACACTACACACATACATAATATATATTTGGGAGCCCTGTTAGGAGCCCGACGTTGGAATCGAGAGAAAAATTATAAGGCCCAAAATTCGGGTCAAAATATCAAATGAAGTCCAACCCGGAATAATAATGTAAAAAAAAAACCAAAAGTTGAAATTACAAAACATTTATGAAAATTGCTGAACAAAACACAGTTTGCTCTCAACAATTTTGTATTTGCTTTCAACAATTTTGTAAATGTATGAACAAATTTGTTTTTGTTCACACATAATTAAGAACATAATTATATATGTTGCCACAGTTTCAAAAGTGTTGCCAACAGTTTCATAAGTGTGCCAACAGTTTAAAAATTGAGTTTTTTTTTTACATTATTATTTCCGAGTGGGTTTTTTTTTCGTGTTTGGGCCAAATCTTGGACTTTTCTTACATAGTGCCTCGGGGCTCCTAAAATTCAAGGACTTCTAAAACTGGGAGCCCGAACCCCACGTTGGTTTTGCCCTTACCCCTCATTCTTTCTCTTTCTTCAATGATACTGATTCTAACCCGTAAACCGCCAACGACATTAAAAAAAAGGACTTCTAAATGGACCATCAGTTCTTCTCATCATCTTCATCGAGCTATTTTTCAGATATAAATACTAGTAATATAATTTTACACATTGGAATATGATT
>BEHA01006795.1:40157-50546 GCA_002897215.1 Eschscholzia californica subsp. californica | reverse complement strand
TACTCTTATTCCGCTCATCAAGTATGTCTTGATCGTGTTAAGGGCAAATGATAATGGTCAAGGTAAACCATCAAATCAATGTAAAGAATCTAAAGAAATACCTTTTGGTTTTGCTTGTTGGAAGAATATGAGAGTATGATAAAAGATTTTGAATATGGTTTGACTATATGTATGTGTGCAAGCTGTGTCTGTAATCTTTTATGTTAAACAATTTTGTCCTCTGTTTGATTCGATTTTATAACAAGTTGCAATATACACCTTAATGGCAAGACTTGTAGAGTGTCTATCTACTACCCACATTCCATATTTCATTTGTCCTGGAAAGTATGAGATTTTTATCGTTAGGAAGTTTTGATTCCTTGACTTAGACAGTTTTCGGATCGTGCATAATTTTGGTTATATGCTTAATTAGCAATTTCTCTTTTTAAAATGACTCAACCCATCACTTTATGCTTATTTCTGAACACACATACTGTGCTAGACCCGGAGATGTAATCCCAAGCGTATGAATCCATCAACATATCATGTGAACTAACTTGTCTCCATGTTACACAATATGGTCTTCAAAGAGTTGAGTTGATGCATATTTTGAAGATTTGGACACGGTCTAATAGAATATATTGCAATATTTTAACTTAACAAAGTTTGATGTATTGTAAAAGCTTGTAAGAGTCTAAGTATATGGAACGAGTGCTTGATGTTCAGATAGTGTAGCTTGAGAATTTTCTTCTTTCTTTTTCTCTTTCTTTCTTTTTCAGGCGGAACTTTTGCTCTTTATTCACTACTTTGTCGACATGCAAAAATAAATACTATTCCAAACCAACATCGGACAGACGAGCAGCTAACGACTTATAGTCGTCATGTATTCCATGAGAAATCATTTGCTGCAACAACGAAGAGATGGTTGGAGGAAAAAGCACACAGGAAGAAAGCGCTTTTGCTTCTTGTCCTTGTTGGGACTTGCATGGTGATTGGGGATGGGATTCTAACTCCAGCCATATCAGGTTAATTCCCAGCTTGCTTCTACAATCCAACATTGTGTATACACAAAAGTTTTTTGTGTATTTGTGGTGGGTCGTCTCATTTATATATAGATTAGGTCAATTTTGTCTCGAAGGCATTGGAATCTAACTCTTCAAAAAACTTTTGACTTTTTGATCGAATCAGACTTTTAAAGTGAGTAGTCGGCAAAAAATTGCACGAAATTTGAGATGAAGTTGTGATTCTACCCACAATCTAGATGACTTATTATAAATTCCTCCGCTTTTAGATCCTGTACAATTAGAAGGGCAGAATCACATGGGTAAGATTCAAATGCTTAAACAAAACAAACACCATCTTTTTAAAAAATTTCATGGATTAGCTTGTGGATGAAATGTTTTCTTTGACGTTTCAATTGTCAGATTAACACTACTTAGCCCCTACTCTCATGTTTTAGCTTATTGGTGTACTCTCGAATCTTCTGCGCGAAAAGATGTAAATTACTTGCATTAAATTTTACATAAAAGCTAACATTACATTACTATTCTGCAGTTCTTTCGGCGGCTGGAGGGATCAAGGTAGACCACCCCAAGATGAGTAACGGTATTTTTCTGTTGTAAATGTCTATCAATTTCTTAATAGAAATTAGATTTTTGTGCGTTTCCTGGTGAAGTTTCAACCCTTGATCTTAAGTTGTTTCTTTTTTTCCGTTTTTTATTTTTATTTCTTTGCAGATGTAGTTTTAGTTGTTTCTACGGTTATATTAGTTGGATTATTTAGCATGCAACATTTCGGCACAGATAAAGTGGGGTGGCTCTTTGCTCCTATTGTCCTTCTGTGGTTCCTTTTAATTGGAGGAATTGGTGCTCTCAACATATGGAAATATGATAGCTCAGTTCTAAGAGCTTTTTCTCCTGTTTATATTTATAGATATCTGAAAGGAGGAGGTTGGAATTCCCTCGGGGGAATCATGCTTAGTATAACAGGTAAACTTATATACTTGTATTTGGATTTCATTTCCCGAGTAAACCTACTGAATTCTGACAACAGTACATCATTGTGGCAGGGACCGAAGCTCTTTATGCTGATCTAGGGCATTTTCCAGTAGCCGCTGTTCAGTTGGCTTTCACTGTAGTCGTGTTTCCTTGCCTACTTTTGGCTTATATTGGACAAGCTGCTTATATTATCAAGAACCAAGATCACGTGGTTGACGCTTTCTATCGTTCCATTCCAGGTCTCTTCTGATTTCCTATTTTCAGTTTACTATATACTATTTTGTAGCAAATAACATTTTTCCTGATGGATGGTCGACGGGTTATTTGCAGAAACCATATACTGGCCTGTGTTTCTTGTAGCAACAGCAGCGGCTGTTGTTGCTAGTCAAGCCACCATATCTGCGGCATTTTCAATTATTAAGCAGGCTTTGGCTCTCGGTTGTTTTCCAAGGGTCAAGGTTGTTCATACATCAAAGAACTTCCTTGGACAAATATACATACCGGATATTAACTGGATTCTTATGTTTATGTGCATCGCCGTTACTATAGGGTTTCGAAACCAAAGCCATATCGGAAATGCTTACGGTGAGTTTGTTTCTTACAGTAGCAAATCTTGCTCATACTTATACTTGTTTAAAGCCTGTAAAACAAGGACGCTTATGTGGGTATCGATATCTGACACCCCATATTGGTATATGAAACAATAATAAATTTTTAAGTTTACCACGTCAAAAGCTTCTTCCAAGAACGAGTCAAACTAAAGAGTATTTTTCATTATCTTGTGACCTCAAACAGGAACAGCAGTCGTGACGGTTATGCTTGTTACGACATTTCTTATGGTCCTAATAATGTTACTGGTTTGGCGGAGTAACTGGATATTGGTTCTACTCTTCGCCGTATTATCATTAGTCGTGGAATGCACATATTTCTCAGCTGTACTTTTAAAGCTAAATCAAGGTGGTTGGGTTCCACTAGTAATTGCTGCATTATTTCTTGTAATCATGTATGTCTGGCATTATGGAACCATAAAGCGTTATGAATTTGAGATGCATAGTAAAGTATCCATGGCTTGGATCCTAGGATTAGGACCTGGTCTAGGCTTAGTCCGGGTCCCAGGAATTGGGCTTGTCTATACCGAATTAGCAAGTGGAGTACCCCATATTTTCTCTCACTTCATCACGAATCTCCCTGCAATTCATTCTGTTGTAGTTTTTGTATGCATCAAATATCTCCCTGTCTATACAGTACCTCAAGAAGAACGGTTCCTTGTAAAACGAATTGGGCCGAAGAACTTCCACATGTTTCGGTGTGTGGCCAGGTATGGATATAAAGATGTTCATAAGAAAGATGATGATTTTGAGAAAAAACTCTTCGATAATCTCTTCTTATTTGTTAGACTTGAATCAATGATGGATGGTTGTTCGGATTCAGATGATTATAGTTTAAATGGACAGCAAACACAGGAATCAGGAGATACCCTTTCGACTGAGAACAGAATTATGAATAATAATTCGATTGTGCCGAGGAGTAATCAGACAGAAATGGATGAATTGGAGTATTTGAATAACTGCAGAGATGCTGGAGTTGTACACATACTTGGTAATACAGTTGTAAGGGCAAGAAGAGATGCAAATTTTGTTAAAAAGATAGCGATCGACTATATTTATGCGTTTCTTAAGAGAATTTGCAGGGGCAATAGTGCCATGTTTAATGTTCCTCATGAGAGTCTTTTGAATGTGGGACAAATATTTTATGTATAACGAATGATTCTTAAAAACTTGATTCTCATTAATGTGAATCTTGTTTTCTTTGTTCTTTTGGTATGCTGATAGTATAGTTTGCTTGCATATGACTTGCAAATTGGTTCAGAAATCAGGTTTTGTTCATCCTGGACCGGTTTTTTAGTGACAGTTTTCTGGAAGTAACTAAAATGAGAAATGGGTACACTGAGCTCTGGAAAATTAGGGCATTTTGCAATGTCTTTCACATGTAGTTGGGCTTGGTTGGATCACCCGAGTAACCAGGACCCTATTTCCACTTCTAACGGTTCTATTATTATGTTTCGTTGTTAACGATTTTAGTCCGCTTCTAAACTTCTCCAACTAGACCGAAGTACTGAATTTCAGAGTACTAATTTACTATAGCTTCATACCGCTTGCGGTATAGAAAAATGTATCTCTTGTTTCCATACCACCACTCACAAAAACATTTCCGCTTTGGTGGCTTTGGGTCCGGTTGCCCCTGTCCCTTTCAACTCACAATTTCAACTCGCAGTTTTTCTGAAAGTAGGGTTCAATCTCACGAGATTTAACTTGTTACTGTGAACATCGTCAGAGAAACATAAAAATTTGACTATCTTCTTCTATCTTACATACAATTAGATCTCTTTTGTTTCATTTTTGTTTGAGATGGAAGAGGTGTTAGGTAGTTCTTGTGGAGGACGAAAAGATATCACATACATGAACTGAAATCTCTCTAGAAAATCGTTGAGAAAACTGAAATTCTTTTGTAGTAATTTTTCTTTTGAACATATTATTGCTAGGATTTTCATCTTCTTGATCGAAATCTTATTGTAATAAGAATACCTTGGCAATTTAATGAAATATATACCATTATTATTGCATAGAAGATGTACAAAATTCTCGTGTAGAAAAAAAAGAAGAGAATTCATCAAATATACAAATGGACTCTAATTCAAATCAAGAAAAACACATTCATATATTATAACTTCTCATTAATATTTGATTATCATTTAAATCTCCAAGCTTTCCATTTGAATATTACTCTTTAAAGGCACATATTCACCAAGATACCCTCCAAGTTGTTCAAATAAAGCACTCTTATCAATCTCTTGATGATGATAACTTTTACAAACATAATAAAACACACTTTGAACCAATAACCCAATCATATTAACAATCACTAAAACCCCAACCAAGAATCCACCAACCAAAACCCTAACCATGATTCCATAATCTGCCCCACCATGAACAACAACATCACCAAAGAAACCCTCAATTGTTCCACATATAATCAAATACACAAAAACAAAAATTGATGCCATTTTAGTTTTACCCTTTAATAATTCTCTACTTTTTTTCATTGCTTGAAATCCATAAACAGGTTCAAGAACAGAGATAACACTAGCTAGGTGCCAAAGAGCTGTAATATAGACATGAACAACCATTGAAAGGAAGAAGATTGAAATGAGAGCGAAAATAGCGAAAATTGGACTTTGGGTTATAATCGAAATCAACAAAATCCAAAGGGAAATTAAGATTCCGGCATCGTAAATGACCATAAGAAGGATAACACAGAGGAAAGTGATGAAGAGACGTTTGAAAACAGGGGGAATTGCGGAGAGGGTGGAGGAGAAAGAAACAGGTTTAGAAGTGTAGAGAGAAGCGACGATGAAGACGATAGCAGCGGTAGAAAGGAGAGAGAAAGCGAAAACAAAAAGTAGGTAAGAAAATTGATAGATCAAAAGAAGAGTCCATTTTTTATCAAGTTGAGAACTTGATAGGGTTTCACTATCAATTTGTGTAATGAGAGGGTGGGTGAAGAGAGAATGAGCAAGAATTGCAAAAGAGAGAGGGAAAATTAGGGTTAGGGTTATAAGAGAGAAAGTGTTTGGGGATTGTTTAGGGATTGAAATTGATTCTTTTAAAATGTCTGTTATGGTTAGGTATTGAAGCTGTTCAGGGGCAAGATCCATTAAGATAATGAATCAACAATATAATACTTGAAGAAGAAGAAGAAGAAGAAGAAGAAGAAATTTGGAGGAGAGAAGAGGGGAAGGAGAGAGAAGTTGCAGAAAGGGAGAAATTTTAGAGAGAGAAAATAGGAAGGAAAGGGAGAAGGGGAGGAAGGAGGAGAAGATCGTTATTGGTTGTTACTAAAGACCGTTACTTTTAAGACAATTTTGGCAATTTAACAATTTGGCCACTAAAGATGACCAATTTGTCAAAATAGCCTCATAAAGATGACCAACTTCCGTTTTGGTCTCCTTTCGATTTTTTACTTCATTCAACTTTAACTGTTGATTTTTTTTTACCTCTTTTCTGAATTCTTTCCCTCCATATCCTTCGTGACTTTCTTATTTGTCGGTTGTCGATGGTTGATAGTTGGTCGAGCACCGACCAACAACCTTCATCAAGAAAAAAAATATTTTTCTACTTGTTTATCTTTCTTTCTTCTCCTTCCACCACCACCCCCACTACCGGTCGGCCACCATCATGTCTTCTTTCCTCCATTGCTCTTTTTTTTTCTTTTTTTTCTATCTCTTCTAGTTATTCTCTTTCTTGATTTTTCTTTCTCCCTCTGCCTCTCCTTCTCTTGGCTTCAATTTGCGAAACCTATTCGAGATTTTAGTTCATGAAACTCCGTTGGGTTTCTCGAACTGAAATACTAACGGACTTCTTGAAAGAGGGAGAGAGAGACTGGGAAATAGTGGGTGACAGAAAACAGGAGAGAGAAAGAAAAACCACGAGAAAGAAGTATGAAGCAGAAAGAAAGGAGAGAAATAGAGAAGAGGAAAGGCGATGGCGGCCGACTGCGGCGGGGGAGCTAAAGGTAGTGGAAGGGGAATTGGGGAAGCAGGAGGAAAAAAAAGTTCTTCAGATGATGGTCATCAATTGGTGATCGATCGACTGCAAAAGATCATCGACCAACGAAGAAGAAAGTGACAAAGGATGAGGGAAGTATTTTGAAGAAAAGAGTTACAAAAAAAAAAAAAAAAAATCGACTGTTAAAATTGACCGAGTTGATCATCTTTAGAAGGCATAAATGAAATCAACCCTAAGTTTACCATCTAAGGAAGCTAGTGGAATGGGACATTTTAAAATGAAATCAACCCTAAGTTTACCATCTAAGGAAGCTAGTGGAATGGGACATTAAACTGGACCTAATGTTTGAGAAGATTTTTTTAAGACATTGAAAATAGAATGAGATATAGATTAGACAAGAGATAGGGGAGAGATTTCTCCCCTCCTTTCTTTTCCCTCTCTAGCCATAAAGGTAGTTATAAACTAAAGTTGAGTTTGATTGGCATAATTCCTAGGGATTTTGCCTTCAAGTTAAAGGATTGTTGAACTTTCATTATAATTTGGAAAATGAAAGATTAAATATTCCTCAGAAAAAATGGTTTTTAAATAATATTTCATCTTTTTCACCTTCTTCCTTGTACAAAAGAAAATTCTTATTTGTCTCGGTTTCTCATTTTCCGTGTTTTGTTACGAATGGAAAACATATTTGTAAATAAGTCACGATTATTACATGAATGCACTTTTGCTCCCCGTGGCAACAAAAATGAGCACTATAAGAGACATAGAAAAGCTTTGTATAGGACTTGGTAAAGAAAATACTAAGATAGATGAAATGCAACAAGAATATTTATCATAGCATTTCAAGTTGTTACTCTGTTTAGCTACAAGAGTGAGAAAGGTGACTTCCAGCTTGAGCTTGACGATGGTGTAAACCGATTGCAAACCCTTACAAAGAAGACAAATAGAGGAGTGTAAGCGTGCTGTACTAACAACAGTGAGGATGTTTAGAATTTCAATGTAACTATTAGGTCGGCAGTTAGTTCGTTAGGTCTTGACTCTTTTGTTTCTATTAGTGATTAATACCACATAACTTGATTCTCTCTTGCTCCACGTCATCCGATAAAAAAAAATTGTATGCGATGAATGCCACTCGTGAGTATGTGAGAATAAGTTGGTTTTCTTCATGAACTATTGTAAGTTGTTGTATTGTTGTGTGGCAATTTCTGTCATCCCTACTCAGAGAGAAATTCTCAAAGAAAACAAATGATTGTTAAAGATGAAGAAAACAGGTGGAAAACTGAAATTAATACCATATCTCCAAAAAAGAGTGGTCAATAGCTTACTACCAACTACATCATAGTTGGTCACATTATTAATGGAAAAGCATCTTCTTACCAATATCGAAGATCTTATCTTATCTAAACTGTTCTAACCAAAACCCAGGCAATCGATCGGGTCCACATTTAACAAAGACATACATAGAGGATAGAAGATGACTCTCACTTGGCAGCATCGTCGAGAGCGAGAACTCCAGGGAGTGGCTTGCCCTCTAGTAGCTCCAAGCTAGCACCACCTCCGGTTGAGATGTGGCTCATCTTATCTGCAAGACCTACTTTCTCAACAGCAGCAACAGAGTCACCACCTCCGATGATTGTTGTAACGCCATTTCCGCTCAGATCTGCCAACTTCTTAGCAATTGCCTGAGATATGGGAAATGAACAACCATTAGAGAACACAAAGCAAGTTATAGATCATGACACTATTTAGCCATCTTGATTCATAAAAGAAGTATCAGGCGTCGCCTGAAAAGACTACAGCCAGGAAATAGTAAAATTGATGTCGACTTATGAAACTCCCAAGAGATTATTTGTCGTGAAGCTTCCTCAGTTGTTTTTTTCTGAAAATTCGAATGAATATTTGAAAAGAAAAAGAGAATTTGCTAGGAGATTAGATCTTATTCGAACCAAACAACTTTGAAATGAAAAAATGTACCAAAAATGCACACCAAAATGAGCCTCTAGATTGGTCAAAAAAGTTATCTACGCTACCCTTATGGTAGTAAAGCTATGATAAATGAAAACGTAAGTTATTAAGTTTCAGTTCTAGTGTGATACTCCAAAAAATTTAACAGACTCCAATATTCTAATTGATATAAAATACCTCAGTTCCACTAGCGAACTTCTCAAACTCAAACACTCCCATTGGTCCGTTCCAAATGACAGTCTTGGTAGTATCAAGAGCTTCACTGAATGTCTTGATGGAATCAGGTCCGATGTCCAATCCCATCCAGCCATCTGGGATAGCAGATGCTGACACAGTCTGCAACAACATTAATGATTAATTTACCCATTTGTGAGACTCGGCAAGAACATTTATGCGTCTAATTAGGAGCGAGATTTAAAACATAGAGTGAACAAAGAACCTTGCTGTTAGCATCAGGAGCAAATTTATCAGCAATAACTACATCAGTTGGTAACAGAAGAGACACTCCCTTGGTCTTGGCCTTCTCAAGAAGTGAAGTCGCGAGATCAAGCTTGTCTTCTTCGACAAGGGATGATCCTACTGAGAGCCCTTGGGCCTTGTAGAATGTGAAGATCATTCCTCCTCCCAGCAATAGGATATCAACCTTCTCCAACAAAGACTCTATAACTCCAATTTTGGATGAGACCTTTGATCCTCCAACAATGGCAGCAAATGGCTTCTTTGGGTTGGAAACTGCTCCGACAAGATAATCAAGTTCCTAACCAGACAGAAACCAAGACAAGTTCTTAAGAGTGTGAAATACCACAAACCCAACACATAAACTGATTCCCTTGGCCTAATTATTAAGGGAAAAACGGCAGAGCTCCCTAGGCCAAACTTTCTTTTATATAACAGGATCCATCAATTCTTTTCGGCTTCTGAAATTTCTAATCCCTATGTAAGGTTTGCACATTGTAAACTTCGCACAAGTTCGCACATAATATGCAATGTTTGCACTAGCTTTCACAGGTTTGCATAGTCTCTACCTAGTTTGCACATGCTTAAGAAAATATTGACTTCTTTTAACTAAAATAGCAAATAGGATCTGATCAACTTTCTGAATTATTAAAGTTGGCCAAATGAATCCAATCAGCTAACTGTAGTTAAACACCTAGACTGGAACGAAAACAGAATCGACAAATAAGAGCACTAAAAAAACAACCAGTTGTCGAACCATACCTTCTGCATAAGAAATCCAGCTACAGAAGGCTTTAAGAACTTTGTAACTCCTTCAGTAGAAGCATGAGCCCTATGGGCAGTACCAAAAGCATCATTCACATAGAGATCAGCAAGAGAAGCTAACTTCTTCGCAAACTCGGGATCATTTTTCTCTTCCTCCTTGTAGAACCTGACATTCTCAAGGAGAAGAACACCCCCTTCCGGGATCGCAGCAACCAACTTCTCGACTTCCTCGCCAACACAATCATTGGCCATTTCAACCTTGATACCTAAAAGTTCAGATAGTCTCGGCACAAGAGGCTTCAAGCTGTACTTAGGGGTAACACCTTTCGGGCGACCCTGAAACAGAACAATGGGTAAACATTATAGCTTCTGAAATGGAACTTCAATTTTAACTAACACACCAAAATACTGTTAATTCCCCCGTATAATTCCTTAAGTACTATGCTAGCACTACAAATTGTGAGAATAGTCTCACATGGGAGAAGGGTGACTTGGTAAGAAAGAATATAATATCTAGGTCCTCTCCACTCATCGTTAATTGGTTTTGAGTTGGATGCTCACAAACTTAACATGGTGACAGAGCTAGCCCACGTGTAATAAGTTTAAAATATCTAGCCTCGAGTATGACTCGTTAAGTATTATGCTAGCACTAGAGATTGCGAGAA
>BEHA01006795.1:21082-39487 GCA_002897215.1 Eschscholzia californica subsp. californica | reverse complement strand
GTGATTTATAGAGAGTGAAGATGAGATGAGGTTGGGTTTGTTAATGTGGTTCTGGGCATAAAGTAAGGTATCAATTATGAGATCTGAACCGTTCATTTTCCACGACAAAATCATTCTGTGAGACATCCGACTAAAAAACTAGAGAATAAGAAAAACTAGACAGATTCTGTTCTATATGTGACTTGTTACAATTGGCAATAAATTATACTAATTTTATGTCCTAATTCCACGGCATTTTTCAATACATGATGGCGAGAGAAACTAATTAGTTCGTTCCATTATCTATTGTACGAACATATTTTTAAAGAAAATTAGGTATGGTTTCGTCTTGGGTCTCAGCTCCATCCGAAATGATAATGTTACTCTTCATTATATGGAACTTGTTTTTCTACCGTTGATCTACGACATTATTTGCCAATTTGAAAACCAATAATTTATCATCCAGATGATCCATCATATTTTTTTTTTGTTGAAGAGATGATCCATCTAGTGGTGGCCAACGGTTGGCGGCCGTGGCGTGTTAGACACACCACGGCCACGCCAGGCACGGCTTGAGTCGTGCCGTTCCGTGCCGTGCCCAGACCACAAAGGTCTGGGCACAGAAACGGCCCATGGGAACGGCCCGGCCGTTCCCGTGGCGTTTCCGTTGCGTTTCTGGTCGTTTTTGTGGCCGTTCCGTGGCGTTCCCGTAGTCGTTCCCGTGGCCGTTCCGTGACGTTCCCGTAGTCGCTCCCGTGGCTCCGACCCATTCATAAATATTTTTTACTTGTAAAAAAATAGTAAGAAAGAAATATTACATTTTTTTTCAAGTAAAAAATTGTGATGTACAAAAACTTTAGAGTCTATGTCATATCTTTGTTTATTTTATTGGAAAAGAGTTGTATAAAGACTCTCCACATTTACTTTATATTTTGTGGTTTAGGTGTGGAACTATCTTTACCACTTTATTTGTTTGTTTTTTTGAAAATAAGTTTTAGTTTGTTTCAACAAAAAAAAATCTAAGTAAAAAAAAAAAAGTAAAACCTCTTTTGTACTACACCAATTACTAATAGATGGGGTGGGAGTGTACAACACCCTCAAAAGAGAGTGTTGTACACCCTAAGTAACTTTTTAAAATTAAAAAAATTAAAAGTGTTTTGAGGATGTTAGTACACCCTAGGTAATGCTTAAAATTCAAATAACTAAATTGGGCCGTTGCTAGCGTGTCGTTGTTGCAGTTTCCATTCCGTGTCGTTCCGTGCCCACGGGTCGTGCCGTGTACGATCCGTTCCGTGTCGTTCCTGCGTCTCTAATGGGTCGTGTTTAACGGGTCTGGGACTCTAAAATCCTAGCCCCGACACGGCACGCCAGACCCGTGACGGGTCGACACGGCACGGAACAGACCGTTCCGTGTCCTCAAATAAACGGGCCGTGCCGGTCCGTTTCCGTGTCGGCACGGCCCGTTGGCCACCACTAGATCCATCATATTTGTTAACTCCATTCTTATATTTTTCTGTACAAAACCAAATGATGATTTTTCAAATTTAGTTGGAATAAATAATCTCCCAAGAAAATTTGTAGAAAGCAAAAGAGATATAAGATTTCGTTTGGTTTAAATGCTCATCACTCTAGCATCATAGCATGGGCTTTGCTCGTTACAAAAAAAAACTATTATGATTACATTAAGGCCAGCGCTTTGGTGAAAGTTAAATAGTTTTCGGGGTGTGAAGACCTGGTCAAAAATTGGTCAATTTTATTTAGAGGAAGCAAAATAGCTTCTCCACCTCAGCTCTCTCTCCACCTCACTTCTCTCTCTCCACCTCATCTTCTCTCTAGAAACTCCGGCGAAGGGGTTCCCCTTCGTCCGTCTGTTGAGATCAGTCTGTTAAAGAACAGACCGGAACTTCGACGAAGCGAAACCCCTTCGCCGGAGTTTCTAGAGAGAGAGAGAGAGAGTGAATTTTTTTTTCATGGTTACCGGTCAGAAAGTTTTTCGACCGGCGACCTGTTGGAGAAGACAGAGAGGTGAGGTGGAAAGAGAAAGGTGAGGTGGAAAGAGAGTGAGGTGAGGTGGAGTGTTTTTTTTTATTTCCCCTTAAAATTTATTTCTCCCAAAAATTTCTAAAATTCTACATATTCCCTTTAAAATTTCACACCCCGGAAACTATTTAGCTTTCCCCAAAGCGCACACGTTAGATTAAATATATGAATATAAATAGCAGTATATGGAGTTTATAATGTATATTAAATATTAATATTATGTGAACTTTTAATCTCCAGGACATCAGGGAGGGAAATCTTGGATGCCTCCATCATTCTTCTTCTTGCACACCGGCAAGAGTCAACGGCGGACTGCTGGCGACCCTTTAAATTTCTTTTTGATCTTCTTTCTCTCGTATCGCCACCACCCCGGACTACCACTGCCTCCAACCACTTCTCTCTCATTATATTCAAGAGAGAGGGAGGGAGAAAAACGATTAACAATTTCACCAGTCGCCAGGCAATACTCTTCCCTTCGTTCTTGTTGATCGAAATAAAAAAATTCTACAATAATCACTACTTTCTTTTTTGGTCCTACAAACAAAACCGTATATTTACTTGTCTCTTGTTATCCTGCAAGAGTAATAGCTAATAACGGATTAATACTGTGTATCACAGTGTAAGAGTTCAATCCAATCTGGAAAGTGCAACAAAGAAAAAGAAAGCCATACCCTTTCCTCCGGCATACCGCCCCAATAATACCAACCAGGCTGCCACATTACTATCTTCTATACAAGTACCTTGATAGAGGGAAGTTTACACTTCTTGCAACCTACCAGATACCAAAGTAATCATTATTAGTTCGATTGACAGAGCGAGAGATTTCAATATCTTTGATCAGACAAGGTTAGAAATGTTGTTAACTTAACTTCATTAAATATGAAACTTGCCTCTAAATGGAAGGAGAATGAGAATCACGTACCGTTAAAATCATGTCTTCACTCACTGCGCATCTATACCTAGTTGAGCCTTCCAATGGACAGCTGGAACCTTTAGTTATGAAATTAGCATTGCAGAGAGTGGATAACTGCAACAAAACATCAGACATGAGCCCACTCTCCCCACCACTCCCCAAAAACATATTATTGTCTAGTTGTTGCTGCTCTTCCTCGAGTGAAAATTCTGCAACTGATGCTATACACTGGAATACAGCTAACAATCTCTCTAGTGGAAAACTTCCAGGCCCTTTCATAAGCAATTCTTGTTCTGCATTTTCCTTTTTCTCCATGGAAGTCTGAGAAACTCTAGGGGGGAAAAAGTACATACAAATATATACAGAATAAAACTAATCAGTTTACATTTGTCTGTTATAACATGCATAAGAGTCTTATAGTAAAGGTCTAAAGGACTATATCTCTGAGATTCTTTCCTACTTTATATGATCACTGATCAGTAAATATCCAAGGTATTACGATGGGTTAGTCCATTATTCTTAATAAGTTCTAAAAGTGGACAAAATAAATGATATGCAGTGCTACCAAGTACGTTAAAAAGTGAAATGTTGGAAATGTATGGTGTGTTATCCAGGTACACTGATTTCATATTGGCGTATTTTTCAGTAGGGGAAGTAATTGGTCTCCAGTCTCCTTTTAACAGCACCTGGCCTTCGCTTATCACCTATATTAATATTAGGTCCATCTCCTTCTTTTGTGTTGGAAAGTTCGGTTATATAGATATCCACATTAAGTGCCCTAGCACACTATTGACTAGAATTTCTCTAATATAAGACTTAGTGACTTACTTTCTCTTGCGCTTTCGACTATCACCTCCTCCAGTTGAGTCAAACAATGCTGCATCGAGGGTTGCTGGGTTTCTTGAAGCAAGGAATGCAGAAATTAGAAGATACTTTGCGGAGACAGGCATATGAAAATCTATATCATCTGTCACCTCCCCATCCCCTAATTTTCTTACATTTCCTTTCCTCCTAATTTTCTCCTTGTTTTCTTCAACATCGAGGGAAGGATGAGAGGAGACCTTGAATATCTCATTAAGAGCTGGGGCTATGTGTGGCTTAAGGTGACCAAATAATCTCCTTTTCATGTCTTCATTGGGAACAACTCCAGTATCACTCAAAGGCTCACAATACTTTTGGAATAATGGTACCAGAGCAAAAGATAATTCATTGATTCGCTTAGTAACTCTACAAAAAGGCTTCAAAACCACACTGCTCTTGGTAAGAAACAAAAGTATATATTTAGCAGACATGTGAGAAGAATAGATAAAAGCAAAGGAAATTATAGTAGCATTAAGTTAAGAGGAGTAGCATACTTACTCGAGAAAGGGGGAGTAAAGCTTTGGGTTTGTCTGGTTTCTCATTAAGATCTGATGAATATCTTCTTCTTTATAATCAGGAAAGAAAACAGGAATTGGCTCGACAAAACCAGAGTTCATGTGATATGTATCAAGTGAGGAGTTACTGATAAATATAAAAGCCACTTCTGGCATTTTTAGTGTTTCATATAGCTTAAACAACATGGAAATAATACCTGAATGTTTATCCCACTCACGAACAAGTTCCATATTATCAAATATAAAGTATACCACCCTTCCGCTACCTTGTTCTCTCTTTTGCTTCAAATCCAACTCGCTAGAATTTCCTGTAAGATCTTTTATCACCTCTGTTACTCCTTCACGGAGAAAGTTAACAAAATCAGTGGGTCTTTCACAACGTTTAACACTAGCATAACCATTGCTTGCGTTCCTCCTATGAAGCAATAACTGATTCAATGTTGTTTCAAACAAAATTCTTGGATTATAACAAGTTCGAAAACTTGAATAAATGAAAGGGCGCTTTAGGTGCCTGAAAATTTGAAGAATGGCACTAGTTTTCCCAGTAGCAGCACCACCATAAATGAAAAGAGGAAGCATGGGGGAGTTCAAAGGACCCAACAAGTGTAAGAGCTCAAGAATCTGAAGTCGTCTGCCAGGGAAACTAGAAAGTAAAGCATCAAAACTAATAGGTTTCTCTCTAGATAGAACGAGATCATTAAGAACTGATGGAGGGTTTGACTCAACAGTATTTTTGGCTTCCCGTGTTTTGTTCGAACAATTATTTACCGAGAACGATCTAGTAGTTCTTTTGGTAACTTGGGGGGATTCTTCTTTACCCATATATCTTCAAAAAGCAATATCAATTGGTTGATGCCTTGAAGGTCTGCATTAACAAAAAAAACTTGCTCTCAATCTTAAAATTTACCATTTACCTAAATGTTGTACATTTGTAATCAATAAGAATGTAACAAAGATAATCAGAAGCAAATACATAAGGAACTCATTAAGAAAAGAAAACTAAAGCTCGTGTTTTTTGACCAAGGCATACTGAATGGAAGGACGAGTTTTACATTTCAAACTACATAAAGAAGGTTTATTGTACACACACACACAGCCACACGCACACACAAACACACACATAAACACACACATAAACACACACATAAACACACACAAGCGCACATATACACACACACGCACACATAAGCGGGCACATAAACACACACAAGCGCGCACATAAAAGCACACATGGAGAGATGGAGTTAGGTTATTGTTTAATACAATTTGGGACATCAAAATTAATAAAAGAGCCCTAAATAGCCTCCTTCCCTCAATATATGTACCAATTACCAAGTTGAACTATACTCTCATATAAATTCAACTCCACCTTTCTCAATAAAAAAAATTCATCCCCTTCTCAAAAATTTCGAGTATGAAACACCCATCTAATAACATTGAAAGAAAAACCATGAGAAACCTTAAAATGGCGAACAATAGAACAACCATCAAGTTCATATATTAAGCAAGAAAATCAGATAGTTGAAAAAGTCAGTGATCTCACTAACAAGTAGAAACAAAAATGTAAACCAAACTTACAGAAAACCCCCAAATTTCAGGACATATTGCTCTTGTTTCTGATTAATCAGCCAACAAAATGGACTAATTGTTTCTGATTAACGCAAAATAAATGACTAAAACAATGAATGAGTAAAGTTAATCATAGATTCATCAAAAACAGTTCTGGTAATGGATCTTCACAGAATACCTAACAAAATTTCAACTCTTTACAACTTTCATACCCTAACCCTAAATAAAAACAGATTAGGTAAGTTAATGTCTGAACTGAACTCCCAAAAAGTATTCCAGGTAGAACCCCAAACAAAACCGAGATGTAGATAGAGAGAAAAGAAACCGAGATGCAGACAGAGAGAAAGAGAGAGAGAAAAAACTTACCTTTAGAGAGAGAAAGAAACCCTAGAACGAGGTATTGGGAGAGCGGAGGAGCTGTTAGGGAGAGAGAGAGGTCGAGCAGGAAGTGTAGAGAGAAAGAGAGGAACAGTTTGAAAGGAGGAAATGTGACTGGCGCGGTTTTCTATCGGGCCCTTTTGGGTCGTTAAAAAATCGATTTTTTGGTTGGAAAAACATGTGAGAGAACTGTAATATTAGAACATTTCTCCACTGAGAAAATGGAAATAGTTTTTGGGAGAGAATTTTAAAGTACAAAATTTCTCCTCCGGCACCCATAAGAGTCTCGGGTAAACTGCAATTGTAGCGACCTTTAATATTTTTTCAAGTTTCAGTCAAAGAGAAGAAAGAAGAAAGAGAAAGCAGAAAAAAATGGTGGTTTGAGATTGCAGGAGCTGAGAAAGAAGATGAAATTTTGTTGTCCTTGAAAATTTGACGACACCCACAATTTCTTTAAGAATTTTGTGCTTTAAATTTTTTTTCTTGTTTCTTCAAAGGGCCAGGCCTAGGACAATTTCTACTACACAGACGAACAAAGTGGCTAACACTCTAAAAAACGTGCTCTCTCTCTCTCTCATGTCGTCTGTCGGTGTAATTCCATCGATCCCTATCTCAGTCATGATTTCATCTCTTCAATTTCAGACTCTACTCTTCATCTTCAAACAGAGCCACTTCAACTCTCTTTAGCCACAGAAACCCAATTTTGAGTCCACAACCCTTTGCTAGAGTAGTCACCAAGTTGGTTTCCGACCTCCAGGTGTCGGGTTCGAGGCATTACGGTTCATACTCCCTTGAGTATGCTGACCAATACAAAAGAAATACCGAAAAGTGTACACACAAAAACAGTGCAAGCAGTTCAATCCCTTAAAAAATCAAAAGGAGATGAAACCAAAATCCACATACTAGTTTCCAGAAGTTCTTATGTGTACAAGAAGTCGTCACATTTGTAATGGAAATCCCATATTGCATAACTAAAGTAGTATGAAAGGAACCTAGTTGTGCTTTACATGGTATAGTGGATTGATTGATGATCCTTAATAAAACAACAATTTCCTCCTATAAGTGTATAAGCAACTAAGCAAGTTCCATGCATCATCATGTTCCTGCCCTAATTTTTCCAAGAAACAAAACTGCCGCCTCTCAAGTGCCAATATCATCAGCACCCACCCTCCAAAACTAGTTTCATGATGTTCTTGACCTGATTCTTCCCACAATATAAGAACAATTTTCTTACCAGATAAGCAAGTTTCTTCTACATAAGAACTTTTGAAGAACTTAAAAAATGAAGTCATCAACAAAATTCATGTTTCTGAGTTGTCAGACGCTCTCCAATCAGAGTATTCGTTTCTCAATTCAAAGATATCCATAATCGTTGCTGTGAAGTGCGCAATACTGCTTCTAACATTCGTATTTCCAACATTCCAAGTCTCTTCACGTGCAAGTGCATCCACATTGAACAGCTATAGAAACAAGTTGCAACATTTATTATTCCACATCGCTGTGGGAACGTTCGGAGACTGGGCGTCATAGGTGTGGGCTCAAGCTTACCAACTGCAGGGGCCTTTTGGGTAGCCTTGGGTGCCTTCACCATGAACATTACCCTGCAGCCATTGGACTTGGGACTGGGAGCAAAAGATGGGACATTATAGAACTCGGGAATCACAGAAAACTGAATACCCATTGCCCGTCTCTTCACACATTTACCGTCTTCGAAATTGAAGTTTAAAAGGAACATTAACAATATCAGCAGCCGCAGCAGCTATGCTGTATCCAAGATCACAGGCATTACATTTATAATACCTTTCAGGCTTTTACTGTCAGTCAGCCAGGTAAAGGATCACATCTGGTTGATCATCCCAACTAAAACGGCTGTTTATAATTATTCCTTGGTACCTCACATTAATGCATTATCACGCTTCGAGCATATCTATGTGATAAATAGAAGATTGCAGGGTTAGCCACTTACAAAGTCACAAGGCTTTTAACCCCCAGCAAAGATAAGGTCACAGAGGCATTTCTCCAACGAAAGATCATCTCGGAACTGGCCAGTGCTTTCCAACTTCTTCTTTTCTTTCCTGTAAATTTCTGCATCTTGAACTCTCCCAGCTTCCTCTAGACCAACTATTAACACTCTGTATGTACCATATGAGGCATGGATGCCCTTTGTTTTCATAACATCAAAGATCTCAAGACCTTTTTCCACTTTGAGTGAACGAAAGTAGGCAAATATTAAAGCTGTATAAGTTGCATAGTTCTTCTGGTTATTGGGTAAACAATCAAAAACCTTTTTAGCATAACCAGTCATTTGAGCACATCCCAGTTGATATATCAAGATAGAAGCATGATATGTTCCAAGAGAAACCTCAGACTCGACCATTTCATCAACAATCTCCATTACCTTTGAAAGTGAATTTGTTCTGATGAAGAAGCCTATCAGGGTAAGATAAGCAATTACTTCAATTTGTATTCCGGTTCTTGTACCATAATGAAAAGCCAATAAAGCACCATTTGGTCTTAAATTTGCACAATTTGCCTGAATGATTTTGGAGAGAAGCTCTGAATCCAATTGAGTATCTTTGTAGATCAATTCGTTAAGAATGTGATCTATAGCAATAAAATTTTGCTTGCCCAATAAATTCAACACAATGCCACTATCAATAACAGAGTGAAGATTAATATGTAATGATTCGCAATCAGATTGAGAATCCTGTTTGACACTTTCAGGAGAAATATGAGGATTGACTTCCCTAAGGAGATAATCACTCTCACCAGCTTTTTCTAGAGCTTCCAGTGCTTCGATATAGACAGGAAAACGAAGCACAACAGAATTACCTTTCATATACTGGAGAATGTGAGTCATTACCTTTGTCTCCCCTGCTCTAGAACATTTCTCGACTAACATATTACATGTAGCTTTATCAGGTTGTACTCCAGCATCTTGCATTTTGTTTAAAATCTCTAGAGCAGCCTCGAATTTACCTACAAAAATGTCAATCAAACAAATACCTCAATAAAAACCAACGATCATACGTAATAACAGTACCTAGCTCTCTATAGGGCATCTAAGAAGCATCACTGGCATCAAGTGCTTCTACATTTTTCAGCATTGAACAGAGACATATTTTCTCATATTTAGTGGAGATTGGCGATATAAGTATCTAACTTAGAACACATTAATAGGGTTTAGTCTATAGTCCTTCACTTGAGCAATATGTGGATAATTCTCTTAATAATATTCTCACAGAAAAAAATAACACGAACATTATGCACAAAGCCGCAAATAGATAAACGTACCAGCTGTAGCAAGATATTCCATTAAGACCGTGTAAGTGAAACAATTGGGTGAACATCCTGACTTAAGCATCTCCTTGTACACTTGTGTCGCCTCTTTCGACCTATTATTATCAAAAAGAACCTTCATAAACGCCGTATAAGAAACAACTGTGGGACAGCAACCCCGAGCTTTCATCTCATCCCACACCTTTATCGACGACTCCACATCTCCATCTTTACAAATCCAACGCAAAACCGAAGTATAAGTAACAACATCAATCTTAATATTTTTCTCTTGCATTTGCTGAAAAACATATTTCATGGACGAAATTCTCCCAGCTTCTCCAAATATATCCAACATTGTTGTATAAGTAAATTGATCATGTTTAAATCCTCTCAATTGTGAAGCCCAATTGAAAAACAACCAAGCCTTCTCCATTGGTGGATGGGTTTTTAAGATCTGGTTAATTGTATATGAATCCCACCTTATACTTAGATTCTCTAACTGTTCTTGAGCAGAATCCCATGTCGAATACTTCAAGATTTTCGATATATTGCTAATAGTATCTCTCATATAAACTTTTGGGGCTTTATCTACTAGTTTATCAACACTATACTTGCTTGATTTTCCCATTCTTTTCTTAAATGGTTTGGTAAATTTCTTCTTCTTAATTTGTTGAAGAGAATGAAATCCCATAAAATAACCATAACCATGGTGAACTAATTTACTCCTAGTTTTAGGTATATAAACAAATTGAAGATTGTTTATAATGAATCTACCAATGCCAAAAGAAGCTAACATAGATGATGTCTATAGTGATCTTCCTGAAAAAGTGATGGAGAATCAAATGATAAAATCAATCAAATAAGACATCATCAAATATATAGAGAGAGGGAGAGAGAGAGTGATGGGTTTTGAATGGATAATTACCAGTCATCTTAAGCTTGGTATGCTTTAAGGACACTGTGAATTAGGTGGGGAGGTTCAATTCTCAAAACCCTAGCCATAGAATCCCCAATTTAGTCAATAACCATTGTTATTCCATTGGAATAGAAACATTAACTGGGAAAATATACTATAATTTGTTTATATATAGGAGGAATTGATGATGTAAAATAAAAGCAAACTTACAGAAAAACCCCAAATTGCAGGAAATAATTTTTTTGAATTGTAATTGCAGGAAATATTGCTCTTATTTATGATCAATCTGCCTACAAAATGGATCAATTGTTTCCGATGAGATGAACAGAGGTATTCGATGAGATTAACTGATAAAGATCAACTAAAACAATGAATGAGTAAAGTAAATCACAGATTCATCAAGAACAGTTCTGGTAGTAACTCTTTATAGAATACCTAACAAAAACTCAACTCTCTTCATGTAGAGAGAAAAAAAACTTACCTTTAGAGAAAGAAAGAATCCCTAAAACGAGCTGTCCGATAGAGAGAGATAGAGGTAGAGTGGGAACTGTACGAGAGAAAGAGAGGAGCAGTTTGAAAGGAGGAAATGTGAGTGGCGCGGTTTTCTATCAGACCATTTTGGTTGGAAGATAAATCGATTTTCTACAATTTTTAGTTTTTTTTTTTTGTTTGAAAGAATTTCCACAATTTTTAGTTGAAAAAAGGTCACTCCTTGGCGAAAAAAAGAAATTTCAAACCCTGCACCACCATTTTTCTCCAAAGAGAAAAATTATAAGGCCCAAAATTCGGGTCAAAATATCAAATGAAGCCCAACCCAGAATAATAATACAAAAAAAACTCAAAATTTAAAATTACAAAATATTTATGAAAATTTCTGAACAAAACACGGTTTGCTCTCAACAATTTTGTATTTGCTCTCAACAATTTTGTAAATGTATGAACAATTTTGTAAATGTATGAACAAATTTGTTTTTGTTCACACATAATTAAGAACATAATTATATATGTTTTCACAGTTTCAAAAGTGTTGTAACAGTAAAAGTGTTGCCAACAGTTTAAAAATTGGGTTTTTTTTACATTATTATTCTCGAGTGGTTTTTTTTTTCGTATTTGGGCCCAAATATTGGCCTTTTCTTACATAAAGATCTTTTTCTCCACACCCGTAATACCATGTAATGTTGTGGATCGTTTTTACTATGAATATAATTGTGGTTTTAATCGAAAAAAAATCTCCATTGTTTTAGTCAGTTGAAATATAGGATTTAAGCGAGAGAGAGATGTCTGAGAGAGAGAGATAGGCAAAAATTGGTGGTGGTGGTCATATATGAAGATGAGACGAAAAAATACAAAAAATATGTTATATCGAAAATTTTGGCAATACCCACAATTTATGGACAAGTAGTTGTAATGGAGTCGATACTCAGGCTATATACCAGTGTAAGGGTTTTTTGGATGAAGTTTGAGGATGAGTACGCGCTGGGACGGAGCCAGGATTTGAAATTAGGTTGCACTGGCCTAGAATGAGTATGGAGAAAAATTCTACTTAGGATGTATATGTGATTGCGAACTATAATCTAAATGCAATGTTGTGATAAATACGACATTTTTTTTCCTCGCATATATTCTGACGGTCTAATATAACTCAAAATAGGTGATTTTAAAACTTACCCAAAATAAGATATATAAAATGAGAATGACAAATTGTACCTCAATATAGAGTAACAATTATTTTATTTTTTTATATTTTTGAGAGTGTAGAGTATCAATTGAAGGGCTTTTCTTGAGACATCATGTTAACAATAAGTAATTGAGTCAACAAAATTAAAGCAATAACTAACATCCAAATATAGTTTTTATAATTTAAGTTAATTTTTTTAAAAAAGAAACTAACGATTAAGAGTTGGTTACTCTTATAAAGAAATAAAGTCTCGAATTAACACATAATTTAAAGCATAGAACCAAAATACTAATTGGTCAGAAATAAAGAGTAAAAGTTGGGGCTACAAGTAACTTTTTTTATGAAACAACAATGCTACTGACATAGCCTGAAATGGTCTTATAAGACAAATTTTACACGTCAATAGTTGGTAGCTCAAGTGGTTCCAAGGTGTTGACATAAACTCCAGAAGTCCCTGGAGGTCCCAGGTTCTAATCCAAGAGGAGGTGGAATCTTTGGTTATTTGAATGAGGATTATTAGGTATAAATAATGTAGTGTAGTTGGGCTTTAGGCCTTTATCTAGTTGGGTTATAGGCCTTAAGAGTTTGAGTGGGCTATAGTCCAGGTCATGTTAGAGTTTGAGTGGGCGGGTAGCAAGCTAATCACATCTTTGATGTATTCAATGCCAATTGTACGACAATGTAATCGGTTTCCAAAAAAAAGAGACAAAATTTACACATAATTTCAACAATTTAATTTGTTCATGTCATTCATAGAACATTTTTATCAGACCAAATAACATTTTTCTTTATAGAATAACGGTAAAATGGACGAATTGTAAAAGTAAGTACAAATGATTGAAGATATCGACCGGATTAGATCAAGTGAAGTCTTAAAAGAGAAAATACATTTGGGCTGCCATTCTAATTGTAGTTAAATCTATTTATATAAGAGGAACTTTGAAATTTACTTTAATTAACCCAATGGAAGACTGCATAAGAGCAAGTCCAACTAGGGGTTGTCTCAAGCCATTAAAACCACTTTTTCACCCAAATTTTACAGCTTCAGCTCAGCTCCTAAAATTCAGCTCCAACCCCAGCCTTTTTGAAATCTACTTTAACTAACCCAATAGAAGACTGCATAAGAGCAAGTCCAACCAGAGGTTGTCTCAAGCCCTTAAAAACCACTTTTCACCCAAATTTTACAGCTTCAGCTCAGCTCAGCTCCTAAAATTCAGCTCCAACCCCAACGTCTTTTGAGCCCTAAAATTTAAATTTGAATGTATCTCTTTTCTACCCTTCCAACCACCGTATTAGATTCTTTATCAACTTTTTTCCTCTATAAATACAACTCTCTTTCTCTACAAACTCAAATCAATTTCATCTTCTTCTTTCTCTACAAACTTATCAAACTCTCTTCCTATACCTTATATCTTTTCTACAATGCAAAACAATTTTTTTTAAATGAACATGATGCTTGAAGAAGATGCATGGGTTGCAGAAGGAGATGATGATGAACTCAGAATGTTAGAAGAAATGGAAAAGAATGCTAAATGAAAACGTTCTCGTCATGTTGGTTATGTTTCGGGTCACCAAACGATAGATCGTAACAGACAACTCGGTAATGAAACCATTATGAGAGATTATTTCAATGGAACTCGAACGTCATGTTGGTTTTTAAGTTTTTTATCAATGAAATGCATTTTTAGTTTTTTTAATTAAGGAGTTATTTATTTATTTTGTTTTAAAAAAGAAAAAATTTTTAGACCGTTGGATGTGATCACCCAACATGCCCGTTGGGAGCTCCCCAACGGTCATGTTGGGGAGTTCAGCCGACCCTTGATTAAGGGTCGACTGGGGTTGGACCAGGGGGGACGACCCTTTAATTTGAATTAAGGACCACAAAAGCCCCTGGTTGGACTTGCTTTAACATGTGAAGAACTTTGAAATTTTACCCCTGGCTCAAGCCAGGGGAGGCCACACATAGCTCCGCCCATGAGTACGGGCACCTTCATCTTTCTCAGTCTCAAATCCTATTGCTAAATCGACTTTTACAAGATAAGACTTGACGGTGACCTCAATCCGACATCTTCTTTGTTATAAGGGTTCTTCTGTTGTGGTGGGGGTGAGTATGGGCGTATTGCTAGCTCTTCCGACAGAATAATAATCCCGAAAACCTAAACCGACTCAATTAAAACCCATAGACACTATAAAATTGGATGCAGATTCAACCCGACTAGCCTATCGGCCCTTGCCCCATAAAATAAACGGGTTGGTCTTGGATTCTAAAATGGTATGGGCCACCCAGCTCAGAATGCTCGACTCCAAAAGTCGGAAGGGAAAATTGCCCGGGGCAAGCCCGAAAGTGTTCACATCTCGCGGAAGCCGTTAATTTTAAGTTGGCGGGCTTGGGTACTCTTTTAAAATTCTCTTACCCGAGCATCAAGCCCCTTAACCAAACTTAATTTCTAGGGTTTCTCAAGTTAGTTTCTAGGGTTTCTCTATTTAAGGAGGTAATTTAGGTTTCTCTCTACCTCATGGTTCATACGCCTCTTTCTGCTCTTCACCCAAAATTAGATTATCTCTGGAATAGAGCATAATTTTAAATCACGGTCCAGAAATTTATCCAGCAGTTCTAGAAGAACCCTTGTAATCATATCTTTCTGCAGTTTGTATCTTTAACAATTTCTCTTTATTGATTGATTTGCACAGATCTGTTTCCCCAAATAAACCCTAGTTTTTAGTGTTTGATATTCATTTTTGTCAACAGAATGATTTGTTTTTTTGTTAATTGAGATAGATGATGATTGAGGAAGAATGAGCCTTCATAATCCCAGCCAAAACTAATAAAAAAATTGTTTGTCTGATTCATGGGAGGCTTATATCAATCAAAAAATGGGATGTTTCGCTGATAAACACCTTTTATTCTTTTTATCATTAGAGGTGTTTTCTAGTAGCTTCCCATACATTTTTTTCTCACTACAATTATCTCTGTCTCTCTCTTTCTGTGAACATTTCAAAACCCACAAAACAGAATTTCAAAACCCTAGATTCCAAATTGTTGATGTTGCTTCTTACTGGTGAAATCCTTTAAAATGAATGAAGGAAAATTCAAGTTTCAGAAGCATAGATTAATAATATAATTGCCAGTATTAAACAATATGATGTGATCATTTATTCTATCATGTTACCTGTCTCCTGGCATATTTTATTATCTTTCATCATTTTCACATTTTCTTGTTTATAATAAGCCTTTTCTTTGTTGAAAATATTTCTGCCTCTTTATTCATCATATCTATAATAAAAATAAAATAGAAAGGCTTTTTGCGCGAATTGTTTTCTGAAGTGTGGAGATGATTTTTTTTTTTTTTTGTGTTTTTGTATGCATTGATTAAAAAGTCAAGTTTCAACTTTCGAAAGTATTTAAGTATTATCGAAACTTAAAATTTGACTTTTTAGTTAATGTATAGAAAAATACAAAAAAAAAATGTCTCGGTCTTGTCATCTAAGAAATTAGTCACACTTTAGAGTGTCAATTGAGAGCTACACATCCAGCCTACTTGGACTCCTTCATGAACTACATTACATGTCTCTCTACGTGATTGGACATGTGAGATGAGAGCGATTTTTTTTTTCCTCACATGCCTTTCAAGTAGGAGTCTCTGAAGGGAGGTTGAGCATACATTTACTAACCCAAAATTTTATAAAGTAAACAAACTGTTTACAATTTAAACAATTAATCACTTGTACCTTCCAAATTCTATCTGCCTTAAGATTCAACATACTAGCAAATGCCAATATTGTTGAGTAGAGACTCAAATTGTAACTAAGGAAAACAATAAACAAGTCAAATTTATGGTCAGTATAGTAAATTTCGAAAGATTAGCTTGGACAATATCTTGAATTTCGTTTACTTCTTTTCAAATACAACCTGCAAGATTAGAAAACGTAGACTAGTGAATCTCAATTAACTTGGCAAAAGGATGTGGAAGAAGACCAGCTTCTAATTGAAACCCTATATTGTATGTAAATGTTCATTATATTTAAATGTAGCTCAAAATTATTGCTCGTATACATTTATTACAGTCTATTCCTCCCGTCCCCAACTCCCGTGACTAATTTGCCCATCTCCGCACTCTCTTACATTTGGCACTCAAGCCCGACCTGATTTTCACCCCAACCCATTAGTATTTGCCACAATTATAGCAACTATTAGCCACTATGGGTTAACGATAAGCCAGGAAGCTGACCTGGAAGTGAAGTAGTAGTATGAGGAGGGGTGCTTAGATGCAATGATTCGAAGCATTGTGCACCTATGGGACGTAGAATAACGTTTAGTAGAGTGGAATCTGTCGTAGCTCGGATACGCCGTTAAGTGGAAGATGAGCATCGCCAGAAAAAAAAAAATACTAGAGTGCAAGCTGTACAGTCCCCTAAAGAATCTTGAATCCGTAATAAAGTTGATGGAGGGTTAGCTCTTCGAACACGGACAATGGAGGTGGATTTAGTCTGCTTGGTGGATCACAACAATGGCCTAAAAAGAAAACTAGTCATAGTCTGGGTCTCACGTTAGAAGAGAAACACAACTTTTGTATTTAATGAATTAAACATCTTTTTTCTTAATAAATTCTTGACCCTCACATTTCATGCGTGTCTTGTTGGCCCATTGAGATAGGAAGCGTTCAATTTGCGTGGCATACCGACCCATTACTGGTTCTATCTTGAAATTTGCTCTGAGACCCAAACCGCCCTAATCGGAATGACCCAATAGGGTATGCCGATTTGAACGGATTGTAGACACCAATTTTTCCTAAATTACCTGCTCCAGTGGGATACCGATCTTAATGGACATAAAATTTCAGAGGTCTACCGACTCGACGAGGGAGTCACTCTACCCGGCCCAATCTACACAATTACCAGCACCCCACCACACAGTTTGATGCCACTCTGTGAGAGTTAGGGTTGGGAATCGGTCTAATCGGGTTCACCTGTGGTACAATTTCAATCGGGCTCGGGTGGTCCGGGCCTAACAACATTATGTCTGATTGGAATTCTTATCCAGGCCGGTCAAAATCTTAAAATCACCTGCCCAAAACCCGTCCGAACCACGATCTTTCTTCGAGTACTCGGGTATTGATTTGGCTCGGTCCAAGTCCAACTGAAATTACTAAATTTTAGGGTTAAATTTGGGGCAAATTTTAAGGAAAAAATTAGGACAATATTTAGGACAAAGATAAGACAAAATTTAGGGCTCGGTCGGACAAGCTGGCCAGAGATTCAAAATCGAGACCGGCCCGACAACTCTAATCGGTTGGTCCGGGCTTGGCCTGATCGAATTTCTGGCGGTCTCGGGTGTCTCCGAACTCGGGCGGACCCAAGACTGTTCTCGGATGAACGAACTTTTTTCCCAGCCCTAGTGAGAGTAAGAATATTTTATCCAAAAAATGATATACAGATGGAGAAGTATTTTTTCCAAAAATAACATACCCAATAACTAAACAATATTAAGAAAAATGTAACTGATGGTACCCATTCACCATCCATGTTTTGACATGTCAAATTATGTTTAATTCAATGATATTCTAGCTTCCTATAAAAAAAAAACGTCAAATTATGAGTAAAAGTCTTGGCCCATCTCAGGTTGTGAGTCAAAATATGAGCGAAGGTGTAAAACTCTACGAAGAAAGGCCATTTCTCGTCTTGGTCTGTTGTTCGAAACAAATACTCTGTCATGTTAGTTTGCTAAGAAAACACCAAATCAATTTTTGAATCAAACTCTTAAGCTAAGAAGACGCCACATCAGGTTCTGAGTCAAAATCTAAACTTTGGGAAGAAAGGACCATTTCTCGACGTTGTGGTCTGTTGTTCGAAACAAATACTCTTTCATGTTGCTTAGCTAAGAAGACACCACATCAAGTTCTGAGTCAAATTCTGAGTAAACCTCTAGAAAGGGCATTTCTCAACGGTTTGGTATGTTGTTCAAAGCTGATACTCTTTCATGTTGCTTAGACGAGGAGACGCCACATCAAGTTCTGATTCAAATTGTGTGTAAAACTTTAGGAAGAAAATACCATTTCGACGTTTTGGTCTGTTGTTCGAAACATATATTCTTTCATGTTACTCAGCTAATTTCATCGACTCCTCCCATTTAACATAAGAGCAAAGATTAAACAGTACTACTCTCATTCTAATTCCAACACTTATAGCTAGTTTTTGTTTGACATTGGCTTAATCATACATAATTTATACCAACATAAATCAACATTCTAGTATCAAGAAAAGAAAATCAAAGATCAAA
>BEHA01006795.1:0-18279 GCA_002897215.1 Eschscholzia californica subsp. californica | reverse complement strand
ATCATAAATTATGTATACTGTATAGTAAATAACACAACCTTTGTACAACTGAAATGAAATTTTATTGAACAATAATCTGTGTTTTATTGTAAATGAAAATAACATAGTAGACTAGGTAACTTAAAAACAAGCTCCGTTGGAATGTTGCCCGAGCTCTCGATCCTTACTGTCTTTGATCTTCTAGGTCTACGACTCTAACATGGTAGTGTTTTTGTCTCTTCATTAAATGTACGTGGTTCATCAAAGTTAGGGGCAGGACTTATATGTTCCTTGTAAGTCTTCACATAAAACTCCGTTATCCAAACAGGATCATAGAAACAATCTTCTTCATCGTAATTTATACTTCTATAGTTTATGTGATGATTCTGTAGGAAATTCCATCAGTGCTGGTTTACTACAAGAAAAAAAACATGTACATTAGTTAGAAAAACTTATAATTTATCATAAACGACAATAAACAATGAATAAATTATCCATAATGTTTGATAAACTTCAACATGTGTTGGAGATAAATAGTATTTTAGTTTGAATCACATTGACACTGTGATATAACACAAATATGTGTAATTTGCTATAAATTACATGTACTGTTTCAGATATTACGCAATTATACGTACTTTATTAATAATTAAACATTCTTTTTAAATAAGGCTGCTAAAGTATGTATAACTGTTAACAGATTACATATATTTTACATTCTGTTATACAGTTGCAGTACGGCCGAAATTGGCGTAATGTACTTTAAAGTATGAACAATTTAATACGAATTACTTATAATGTACATTCTGTTAAGAGAAACCGTACGGAATAATATCTTGATAAAAAATTGTACGGATGCAAAGTTCTGATGTGAAGAAATGTCAGAGAATCAAAAACCTAATATCAGAAAATCAAAAATGTAAATTACAAATCTGAAATCTTCTGTATGAAAAAGAGAATGAAAGATGTTTCGGTTTTAGAAAGAGATCAAAATCTGGTTTGTAAACAAAATAATTAAAACGATTTATTATCAATAGGAAAACTAAATCTAATGAAATATGATATGATGATTCAATGATAAAGTGATTACAACCATTTATAAACAAAATCATATAAATGTTAGAAGATATTAAGCGAAAACATAAATTTGAAAGATGGTTTCTTACCTTATAATAAGATGAAATTGTAGATCTTGAAAATAAACTTGATATGAAGAGATATAAATGGAAATGGAGTTCTGAGCTTGTGTATTGGATTAGAAGACGAATGTTTGAAAAACAATCTAATGAAGATGAAACAAGATTTCTGAGTTTAATGGAGAGTTTGTTATGTGAATCAGATTTAGAGAGAGAATAAAGAGGTTTCGGTTACTGAAAATAATAAATTACGTTTCTTTGTTTAGAAACGTGATTGGAGAGAGAATGTGGGAGATAAAAATGGAAGAAGATCTTTATGGATTTTGAAGATAAATCAGTTATAATATATATTTCTTTGTTTAGAAACGTGATTGGAGATAGAATGTGGGAGATAAAAATGGAAGAAGATCTTTATGGATTTTGAAGATAAATCAGTTAGTATAATATATGAGGAAGGTTAGATTAGGAATTATGATTTATTTGGTATTCTAGGGATTTGTGTTTTCTCTCTAGATGAGACCAAATGGACTAGATATCCATTTATATTATTATTTTGGTTTTGAAACCCTTTATAGGATTATAGAGGACTATATCTCCTATTAGGACCCGTTTTTTGGGCTATAAACTCAAAAATTAAATTAATAATGTTCCAAGAAACTGAGTTTCCAATATTGGTCTCACAATATGGAGGGATGAGATAATAATTGTATTAAATAGAAAGGAAATAATAAAAGTTTAAGAGTTCATAAAAATGTAATGTATGCTGGTGGTGGTTGTAGATGAGATTGAAAATAAGTCACGAAAATAAAAGAAACTCTAATACATTTATTAGGCTGCGACTTTGGAGAATAAAGAAAAATGTGGGGGAATAAATTCTCTAGGGAATCAATGTTTCTTTGTAAAATCTCTAGCGCATATTTTCCTGTGGAGAATACAACAAAAAATTTACAATTTACAAAATTAACTTTTAAGTAAAAAAATTGTTTTTTTTTTTTTTAATTTTAAGTCATTTCACTATCTTTCTTCTCCTCACTCATCTCAGACAAAATCTCTTGAAACTCTTTGTACATCTTCAATGCATGGAACATCCAAAGCAAGTTTCTTCATCCATTGATCCTCCCAAGAGAGGCAAACATATTCTAAACCTTAGAAATCAGTTAATTTTGATTCCTAAAACATATTTTTGATCACTTCTAAACATATTAGGTTTGTTCTCCATGTTTTTAGGATTTAGTAATTAAAAGAAAGCAAAGCTTTGGAGAAGAAGATGAAGAAAAGAAGAAACACGTGGAGCTTGGAAGGAGTTTAGGGTTTAGATACCTACAAAAATTTGTTTAAGTTTATAAAAGTTCTTTTTAAATTCTATTAAAGGATCTTCTAAAAAATTAATTTTTTACCTCCCAAAACTAGAAGTCTTATAGCAACAAATAGAAATAAAAAAGTCAATCTCAGTTGACCAACTTTATAGAAAATTTTTATTCTCCAGAGATTTTTCTTTATTCTCCAAAGTCGCGACCTTTTATTATTATAGTTCTTGGTTAAGATAGTTTTCAATCCCTATAAAATTTCTTTTTTATCTTCAATTCCTATAACAATGCTCCTTTAGTAAGAAGAAATCTGAAAAGAAATGACTTTTCCGAAATGTTCCAGTACCATAAAGCCATGTCCCTGTACCACACACCCAAGAAAAAAAACCATAGAAAACTAAACTGGGAGAGGAAATCAAATTTATTTTTCTAATATTAAACTAATTTCGAAATGGCCGTGGCTTTGAGGAATAATGAATAATCTTCGAGGAATAAATTCTTTAGGAAATCCATGTTTTTGTGTAAACTCTCGGGGGAATATTTTATTTTAGTTGAAAAACTCACTTGATCTAACATTTTCCCATAGTCTTCATCTTCTTTATCACCTTCACCACCACAACTTTACACCACCACCATTCCCCCGAAAAGGTAGTAAGAATCTAGAGAAAACAAAAGAAATCAATCTAAAATGAAAACGAATTTAAAAAAAAACCTAAAAAAATAGAGGTTTAATTGCTTCACGAGCACGTCTTCTTGATGATGCTCATCCATATTAACTTTTATAATTTCTGAATTTTATCATCAACAACAATCCCTGCCAGTTTCATTTTAGGAGGACCCATTTTTCTTCGGTTTCTTCTTCTTCTGACACAAGAAAATGGTAGTATACAATTCCAAACCCTAATAATACAATAAAAAGAGGAAGGGTATTCAAAAGTGTTCTGACGATATTAGTTATAAAAATTGACAAACTGTTTGAACAACAATTAATACAGTAAACAGAGGAGGAGAAAAAGGCAAAGATGATTACGATAATGAAGGTGGATGATGTGCAGATGATTGATGGACGTATGTATGAATAATACCTGTTTCTTGAAGATGATGAATGAAGGTTCTAGGAAATCTTGGAGAAGGGATGAGGAGATTTAGACGCCATTTATATTTGGGTAATTGTTTGTTTAGAGAGAGAGGTAGTAAGAATCTAGAGCAAATAAAAAGAATAAGAGAGAGATGGTGAGAGACAGTGGGGGAGAGAGATAGATAGATAGAGAGAGAGAGAGAGATAGAGAGAGAAATTGAAAGGGAGAGAGAGAGATAGAGAGAGAGAGAGAGAGAGAGAGAGAGAGAGAGAGAGAAAGAGAGAGATAGAGAGGGGAGAAGAGGAAGATTAGGGACCAATGTTCGATCAACTCAATTTTTGGCCTAAAAAGAAAATATGCTCGCGAGTTAATATTTATTTACTAAATTTTTATTCCGCAGAGAATTTTTTATTCCCCAATGCCGCGGGCATTTCTAAATATCTCTAGTTTCCATCTTTGAAGATGTTTCAATAGTTTATGAGACACATAATCTCTATATTACAAAACAGAATTAGTTTGCTGATTGGGACAAAATAAATGCGTGCTGACTAGGACAAAATAAATGTCATTTTTGCTTATTAGAATAAAATTCATCTCATCTACTTCTCAATCATTAAATGTCATCTTTGCTTATTAGAATAAAATTCATCTCATCTACTTCTACTGTCGTACAAGCAGCAATGAACAGCGAGGATTACACCCCGTTGCACATCCAAGGAACCATACTAGAGATCAGAGCACAGATGGCGCAACTGGAGCGAGTGCATTTTAAATCAGTTCCCCGGGATGCTAACACGTTAGCACACAATTTGGCACAATCAGCTTTATAGCCTTAGCCTTTCATTATATTTGTGTTTAGTCCCTCCGTGAATGGGACTGTTTGTGCTTAACTTCATTGTAATCACAGTTGCCGTTAGTGGCCTTTTAATGAAGTTTATTTTCCAAATAAAAAATGTCTCTCCACATGCACCCTTCACTTCCCCGTAATATTTAATTAATCTTTTCACCTTTACCTTGTGGAATTGAAAAGGTGTGCCTTTCAACAAAAAAAAGAATTGGTTCAACAAAAAAAAAAAAAAAAAAAACAAAACCAAAAAAAAGAATTGAAAAGGTATAGAAGGCATTGTCCATATTTCTAAACTCTACAACAATTCCAACATGGTCTATATAGCTAGCAGTAGAATTTGGGTAAAAGATTGTTGATCTTTTCCCATCAATATCTTGTTAGAAATTACATCTTTTCTATGTGAAAACTACTGCATTTTATTTGCATATGCTATTATATATTATTTTATTTGCAGTAGAGGGTTCTTTCCTTTCATTTGTGGTTTCTATGATGATGATGTTTCTACTTCAATTTTCTAACATTGTACCTTAAATTAAAAAAACAATAAAATTATCTCAATATCAAAACAAAATTTTATATTAGTCATTAATGTTTATTTCATGAAACATCATATTTTATTATATTTTCATTGTTAGTGTGAAATTTATAATGTATTATTTCATCTTTATTTTTGTTTTCTATAGTCAAATTTTCACCTCAGTTTGTTGTGGAAGAACCATGGAATGTAGCCCACCATTATATAAATATTGATTTTATACGCGTAAAGTGTTTAACGAACACGACGTGCTGTAGGTATGGGTTATGACTAGTAAGATATAAGACAAGTCATATCAGTGTATTGAAAACTATCGATATTAAAATTATTTCAATATGAAACTGAAATGTTAGTCTACATTCAAAAGAACTTCTACTTGTCAACATTTGGTAGTCCAAGTGGTGGATAATGTTGACATAAAATTCAAAATTCTGGATGTCCCATGTTCGATTCGCAGAAGAGGTAGATTCCATGATCTATTGGACTTGGGTTATTAAGGTATAAATAACGTTGTTAGACTTAAGGCCATAATTTAGTTGGGCTGTAGGCCCCCTCTTGTAAGAATTCAATTGTATTTATCCCCGAGTTTCTCTCTCCAACATCTTTTGAGTACTAGTCTATCAGTTTCTCTTTCTTAAACATTTCTAGATTTCACTATCATTATCACCAACTCCTCTACAATTCTTCTTTTGCGTACTACAACCACATTTGGACAACACCACCACCACCAATTTTAGATTGAAAAGAATATAGATCATCTTTTTAGGTTGTGAACATGGATCATCTTCACCACCATCTTTCTAGGATTAATTTTATTTTTGTCATCAGTTTCTCGTGATTCATCATTTAGCTTGAGCTCCGGTTTATGATGGTAATGATCATGCAAATCAAGTCTGCGAGGTTTGCAGATCCAATTTATAAGGAAAAAAAAGTGTTGTTTTCTTTTCTAATTTTTTTAAAGAAAATGTATTGAAAGTGGAACATATTAGAAAGATAACAATTTTATTTTTAAATTATAAATTTTATCAAAATATGGTGTCATATGGAAAAAATTATATACTAAAGTTTAAAGAGAAAACAAAGGAATTAGTTATATCAAAAGGCTCATTAGTCATTGTGATTGTTTTGGTCAAAGCTATAATTATGAAATGTTATCGCATGGTCAGCGCTTTGAAGAAACAAATTTTTTTCTCGAGTATAAAATTTTGAGTGGAAATTTTATTTTGTTTCCCCTGTTCCTGCCATCACAATTTCTTCTCCACACTGGTAAGATTCGTCAACAAATAACTATTTCTCACTCCTTTCGCCGAAACTGTGAGGATTGATATACATACGAAGTTTGTTGTTTTCGGTATATCGATATTCAACGATTTTAACTCAACGAGTCTCTAACCGAGTCATTGGCGAAACTGAATTTTATTTTGATTTTATTGATAAATCAACCGAAAACACTTTCGCTCCAAATTAATGAAGAAAGACTAAGTAAGAAAACAATTCAATATCTTTCGTTATTCTAACCATTAATGTTTGTAATCCAGAACAGATGATTCGTAGTCGAATCTCCCTATCGATTTAAGATTGGAAAGATGAATTGTATTCCTTAATTATGTGTTTTCTAATTTCTTACTTTAAAAATAAATACACCTCTGATTCGAGAAATCATAATGTCTTTGATTTAGAAATCATATAAAAGAAAAGGAAAAAAAAAAAAATCAGAGGATTAGAAGAAGAATATTTTTAATGGAGACGAGGTATTCCTCTTTCCTTAAGACAATTGACGTTACCGGTGTTTGTCTCACATGATCTAACGATTAACCTTTCTATTCAATGACATTTCGAATCAGAAAGCAATCGAAGTTAAAAGTATACTTGCCTCTTACTTAATGAGTTAATGCGAACGAATCATGTTTCATTCTTATGACACTCTTTCAAAACTCTATCAAATGTTCTTGTTGAACTCTCTAAAATGTCTAACAAGTCTGATGCTATGGAAAAACATATATATATATATATATGTTTTGGAGTTTATTTGGGCCCTATAAACAGGAACTGAGTAAATGCATTCAATAGGGACACATTTGTTGAGTTTTAGAGACACATCTATTAGAAAAAGTGACGTCTCACTTAATCATCTAACAAATCTTGGCCGACAACGTTCTTGACCGTTAGACCTCGTTTAAAAGGGCGGAGGAATCACCCTCCATCAGATCTAGCCCGAATTTGCCCAACAGAGAAAGCTTGGTGGATGTTAGATGGAGATTGGGCAAGATCCCAACTTTATCCCAACGCGGGCGGGACACAGATCGTGGCAGAGAGAGAGAGAGAGAGAGAGAAAGAGAGAGAGAGCAAAAGGCTGGTTACTAGATAGTCGATGACCCTTCTTCGCATATTACTTTAATATTCAAACTTGGAAGTGCAAAAAGGAGGAAAGAGAATGAAAGTGAAAAACAATTGCGAAACAAACGAGCAGAGGATGAAAAAAGAAATTGTAAATTAAAATTATTGATATAATGATTAAAGTCAGGATTCGGTTACACCTAACCCTTCTTTTGGATTTTTAGTACTTTTTCCTTTTCATTGGGTAAGAATCTCTAATTTTATAAATGTTAAAGTCAGGATTCGGTTACACCTAACCCTTTCAAACGATACAAGTTCTTTGGAGCTATGGATTTCTGCGTGCTTGTCTTGTGAAGCTGCAAAGTTTCATCCTTTTTGTTGGGTAATCTAAAATTGAATTTTAACAACCCTCATTTTATCAAACTCTTTAAAATACATGCTTCGAATTCACCCGGATTATATCATAGAGGTGTTTTCTAGAATCTCTAGATGACACTTGAGTTCATGTTAATTTGTAGAATTCTGTTTTCAAGTAAGAGCAAAACAAAGCTTGAATTTTAACATGTTTTATCTGTTATTTCATGTATAATTTCTCGGATCATATTACGAAGAGGAACCATAAAAGGCTCACTTTTTACATTTTTATATTTTTACATTTTTTTTTACTTTATAAATTCGAATAAGTTAGAGCTTTCTAAAAGAGAACTTCTTGTGTTGGTTGTGGGATTAGGCAATTTGCATCAAGTTTCATCCGATTTGCTAGAATCTTAATATTCATAATAAAAAAACCAACCAATTCTGATGTCATTTAGACTATTCACCTTCTAAACAACATTAATTGCAATAAAATTAAGAAATTATTTACGTTAGATATAAACAAACTCACTTGAGTAAAATATAATTTTAGGCCGTTGATTTGGAGAAATAAGAATATTATTTGGGGTTAAATTTTTAAGGCCGCGGCTTTGGGGAATAAAGAAAATTCTCCGGGGAATAAATTCTCGAGGGAATCCAGATTTTTTTTAAAGTTCTCCGGGGAATAAATTTTTATAGGGAATACAAAATACATTTTTTTGAAAGTTCTCCTCCATCTCATCACCTCTCTCTGCCACCTAACCTTCTCGCCACCTCATCATCATCTTCTCCGGCGAAGGTCGCCGGCCGGCCAATTTTCCGGCCGGCGACCTTCAAACATAAAAAAAAAAAAAATAATTTTTATCTTTTTCCTCTCTCCTCTTTCTCTCTCTAATTTTTTTTTTTTTCCTTCTCACAATCACTCTTCTCTCTCTCTAGATCTGGTGAACCAGATCTGGTTCACCAGATCTAGATGGTCTGTGAACAAAATCTGGTATTAACAACTCTTCTTCTTCTTCTTCTTTCTCTGGATTATTAATTGACAAAAAACTTTTTATTATTGTGGTCTAGTCAGTAGTTGCCTTGGTTGTTTAGTTGAATTTGCCTAATACTAACCCTAATTAGCTTCATCTACAAAACTGCAACTAACTGCTTTGAATTATTTATTTATTATATAAGGGTCTCTCTGAAGCTGAACTAACTCTCTTTACTATAGGAGAATAATCAGTACCCTTTGATTATCCTTTCTGTGTGGTGGTAATAGTTATATCTTGAGATTCTATTGATTCGTTATGTATGAAAAGCTTGTCTCCTTTTATTAGGATTTCCTACTTAATGATTTGCAAAGCTGGGAGCTTTCACTTAAGAAGAAAGACAATAAATTGAAAGCAACTGAGAATCATGATAACAAACAAGGGGTATTCTCTCTCTCTCTCTCTCTTTCCTACTTAATGCTTGTTGAAGGTCTGTGAACAGACCTTCAACAAGGTCTGTTCACAGACCATCTAGATCTGGTGAACCAGATCTGGTTCACCAGATCTAGAGAGAGAGAAGAGTGATTGTGAGGAAAAAAAAAAAAAAATTAGAGAGAGAAAGAGGAGAGAGGATAAAGATAAATTTTTTTTTTTTTTTTTTTTAATGTTTCAAGGTCGCCGGCCGGAAAATTTGTCGGCCGGCGACCTTCGCCGGAGAAGATGATGATGAGGTGGCGAGAAGGTTAGGTGGCAGAGAGAGGTGATGAGATGGAGGAGCATTTTTTATAGCATCTTCTAAAATTAGAAGCCCCTTAGCAATAAAAAGAAACATAAAAAGTCAATCTTATTTGACTAGTTTTAAGAAAAATCTTTATTCCCCGGAGAATTTTCTTTATTCCCCAAAGCCGCGGGCCATTTTTAAAGGGAAGATGTGAAAATTTAGAAGATTTTCGGGGGAACAAATTTTAAGAGAAGGGTGCTTCTAAAGGCACCGGGTCAAAAGGCTGTTAGCATCCAGAAATTTTATTGACTCGAGTCAATAGCCATTGACCCGAGTTCTCTATAAGCACCGGTTTTTAATGTGGGTGACATTCACCTTCATTTGCTTCTTCCATCTTCTTCTTCCAAAATAAAAAGAATACCAATTCATTTTTTTTTCCAAAAAAAAACAATCATGTGTGCTCATCTAGATAGTGTAAGTAAAAAAAATTTGCATTTTTTCTTATTTACTTTCTATTCCTGTTAGTAAATACACAAAATTGAAAAGAATGGGTCCACTCTCTTCTTCCTTCTTCACCAAATTTCATCCACAAAATAAACTCATTTTCTCTCCTCTTTCTTCTCATGTTCATCTTCATCCCTTCTATATCCCCTTTGTAAATGTAGAAGAAAGATTGCAAGATTCAGAAAGGTAAAGAGAGAGAGAGAGAGATGAGAATAAGAGTTTTTAGAGAGAGAAAGATAAAGAAAACCTTGCGAGAAGTAGCAGAGGAGCTGGTCATGGTCGAGTTCACGAGAAAGAGAGTGAGGATTGGGATGTTTTTCAAGCCCCGGATCAGCTGATCCGTTTGGTCCTCTTAGGTCCCGGATCAGCTGATCCGTTTGGTCCTCCTAAGTCCCGGATCAGCTGATCCGTTTGGTCCTCCTAGGTCCCGGATCAGCTGATCCGTTTGGTCCTCTTAAGTCCTGGATCAACTGATCCGTTTGGTCCTCTTAAGTCCCGGATTAACGGATCCGTTTGGTCCTCTTAAGGCTCGGACTGATTCAGTCCGTCTGATAGATTTTGTTTGATTTTGTGATAAACGGATGGAGGTGTTAGGGTTAAGTTGGCTTCGACTGGTGCCTACATAGTTGAACGGTGCTAACAGAGAAATGAGCAGTTGAGCCTGGTGCTAATAGAGATGGATGCTAACAGCCTTTTGGCTTGGTGCCTTTAGAAGCACCCTTAAGAGAAATGCCATCCACCAAAGCCAACAGCTTATTTCATTGGCTAAAATAATTAGGGTTTTTCAATGGATCACAATCATTGCTATACAAACACAATCATGGCAAAGGGAAGAACAAAAGATTTCCGGCAAATGCCATCCACCAAAGCCAACAGCTTTGGGTTACTATAACTTTAGTGTGTCTTGGAAGAACAGAGAGTTCTTCATCGCCACTTTCTTCGCGACAAGTAGACAAAACTCTAGAAGAAGATACTTCTGCTTCCAACATTTTCTTTATATAAACGGTTCCTTTCCTAGTCTTCGATAAACAGTCCGGGAATATCAAAAGATCATCAACCCAACAACTTAATCTTCATGATCTGACTATACCCCCAATTTTTATCTCAATCCTATTAAGCTCACTCTAATAGAAAGCCTAATAAATTCAGATTCACAATGAAGTTTTTCAAATGATCAAATCTTGTTGCCCCCAATTGAAGTTCTACTCTTCAAAAAGATCAAAACCATATATGAAAATGAGAAATTTTGAGAAATCAAGAGTTACCCAAGTAAGATAATTAACCTAAAATGCTGTAAATGTATATACTTTTCATCAATGAGTATTGGTGTGAAGTTAATGAAGCAATTTATAAGTTTCATGAAGAACCCTAAATTCAATTTGATATCTAATAGATAAATACCCAATTTGTGATGATGATGGTTGCCGGATTTGGTGGTCAGATAAAGAGATATGAGAGAGAAAGATTTGAAAAAAAAACTTAAGGTCGTCGGCAATGATAGTTTACCGGCGACCCTTGTCGGTGTGGAGAACAAAAAATGAACAAAATTGTATTCCCTATAATAATTAGAAAATATATTAGTCAACTGACCAGTTTTTTATAAAGTCTTTGCGCCCCAAATAATTTTCTTATTTCTCTAAAACAATGACCTAGTTTTAAACCTCACTTGAAATTATGTACTTTTGACCTTTGATTTGTGATCAGGAGACAAATTTAGCCCCCAAATTAATCATTATATCAATAATTTTAATTTACAATTTTTTTTTCATCCTCTACTCGTTTGTTTCGTAATCGTTTTTCACTTTCATTCTCTTTCCTCCTTTTTGCACTTCCAAGTTTGAATAATAAAGTAATATGCTAAGAAGGGGCATCGACGATCTAGTAACCAGCCTTTTTTTTTTTCTCTCTCTCTCTGCCACGATCACAAACAATACATAGATTTCTTCAATTTGTTCATCAAAATCTTCTCCAAAGAATCCCATTTCTCTTTCTCTCTCTAAGTTTTGTTCTAGATCTACAAAAAGAGCTCTAGACCCCTTTTTATATAATTAACTCAAGCAACCCTAGTTTTCCTTCTAACCCACTTCTATTTTATGATGCTCAAGCCCACACTAACTTACTCTTCATATTAGGCCCAACCCCAAATTGGCCTAGAGTTTTGTTATTTCCACCTAATTTGATATATATAGAAAATAAGGGTGTTACATATACGTAGAAATCCACAACTCTATACAATATCTTTTTCAGGGGTTAGATGGAACTGAATCCTGACCTTAACTATGTTAAAATTAAGGTTATGGGTTCAATTCCATCTTACCCGACAGAAAGAATAAAAATCATATGTAAATCAATCATGACTCTATAGTACATCTTGTTAAAGGTTTAATTTTCCTTGACATTCAATATCATACTTTCTACCTAATTAGCATTCTTAAGATCTCTTTGTAGTTGGAGAATGACAATATGATTTTACGTTCTTTCCGTCTAATTGACATTATAATAATAGATCTACTTCAAACCTAAAATAAAAATTAACTTCTCATTGTTAGTGAAAAAACTTATCAAGAGAGACGGAGATTGAGAGTTTACTCAAAAGTTAAAGACAGTTCATTCCGTGCGTATCGAGAGTAGATACTCATAATATTTTCTTTTTTGTTGAGAAGTAGATTCTCATAATTGTTTGACAAATATGAATGTAATATAAGGACACTTTCCCCACCAACTATGTTCAAAATATCTCAAGTAAAGTATATTTTGTGATATTTTACATACTTTCCATCTAATTAGCATTCTTAAGATCTCTTTCTAGTTGGAGTAGACAATCTTCTTTAGCACAAATCTTACGCATCACATCGTTGTTGTTTTTTGTATGCTCACTGGATTAACGTATTGATCTGTAAATTGGAATTAACATATTAGATCACCCCATTGTTCAAGTAAAGTATATTTTGTGATATTTTACATACTTTCCATCTAATTAGCATTCTTAAGATCTCTTTCTAGTTGGAGTAGACAATCTTCTTTAGCACAAATCTTACGCATCACATCGTTGTTGTTTTTTGTATGCTCACTGGATTAACGTATTGATCTGTAAATTGGAATTAACATATTAGATCACCCCATTGTAAAGTTTATAACTCCATAAAAATGTGAGTACGATTGATGTCATGCGAAAAGAACAGCTAGCTCTTCTATCTAATGGGATTACGAGGTGAGAAGCTCTTCCATTTTGCGCCCCCCACAGGCCCAAATGTGAGCTCCATTAGCTTTAGATAGTGGCTTTAGAGTTTCCATGACCAAACTAATTCCCTTGCCAATCAGGTAGCCCAAGAAACTTCAAACCTATCATTAATTACCACAGAAACTCAAATGGGCCCACCCACTAACGACCGTACTTCGACAAACCAACTCTCCACAAGGTCACAACCCACACATATCTTACTTCATTAATTACAAAAACTAAAACTCTGAAGCCACCCAAAACCCTTAATGATATATAGTTGTTTCAATTTTAGTTAAAATCAATTTCAAAATTTTCTTTTGTTAAAATCAACTTCACCATGATATACTAATGAAAACCTAGTTTCAACCCAAACAATAGACAAACAAGGATGCAAGTTTCCAGTTCTTTTACGAAGATAGGTATATAATTTTTTTTTTCTTTTCTCATCTTATTTAGACTAAATTGGGAGTAATTCATAACATCTTCAATTTATTTCATTCAAAACTAAGGTATCTCTCTCTCTCTCAATTGCAAAGTGTTTTAGTGATTATGGTTATAGACTAGCTTTATGTTTCTGTGCACTAATGATTTGTGTTTGTTAATACGGAATATTATTCTCAATAGTAAACTTTTTTGTTTCTTATAGAAAATGAATTTCTTAGTTACTTTGACTTGAATGTGCCCCACATCAACAAAAGTCTGGCCTCGCCACTGAGATAAAATGAGGGCTGGTCTTGACATTGTGAAAATCTTATGAATAAAACTTCCACCATAGTTAATCAACAAGAATTTTGAAAACCACCCACCCTCCAACACGCAAAGAGAGATCTGAAGCTTCGAATGAGATCTTTTTGAGGGGTTAGATGGAACCGAATCTTGACCTTAGCATTTTAGATTTTAGTATTAAGGTCACAGATTCGATTCCATATTACCCAACAAAAAGGACAAAACTTTGTAGCTTCACAAGGCAATCAAGCAAAAATCAATAGAGATCAACACCTTTAAGAATATCTTTTTGAGGGGTTAGATGGAATCGAATCCTGACCTTAACATTCAGATGTTAAAGTTAAGGTCACAGATTCGATTCCATCTTACCCGACAAAAAGAATAAAAATCATATCTAGATCAATCACGACTCCAGAGTAAATCAAATCTGAAAGTTTGATTGTGATTGATTCTCGACACCTTTAACATTTGAAAAAAAATATGATTGATCCCATCTTCAGGAACTAAAAGAACAATCATAGTCTATAGACAAAGAAAAGAAGCAATGGAGCAAAATAAAAAAAGTCTATGGCTTGAAAGAAGATTTAAGACCTATTTATAACAATCTATGTGAGCTTCTTGGAACCCAAAGTTTTCTCATGAAATAGTCGCAAATGTTCTTTTATTTTAATAAAGATTAGATCTTTATGACAGGTATGGTACATGTATCATTATTTGTGACTAAATTTATTTTGCTGATCTTGCCGTTGAACATGTTTAACTTTTGTACCTCAAAGTCCACAAAACAACGTTAAAGATCTCAAATTTCTAAATCAAATAGATACTATCGATCTGACAAAATAGCTTATATTCAACATCATTACTTACCTATCAATTGTGACTATTCTTACGTTTTATGACACATACATATTGAATCATGATAGAAGATGCTAAAAAAGTATACTTATTGCAGACCTATATAAGAATTAACGTCCATCACGACTGAAAAAGTCCACCGAGAGAGACAAATAGTATTGACTCGAACTAAAGACCGTTGATTTTGTGTGGATCTGAATCAGATACTCATAACCTTTGACAAATATAAATGTAATATATGGACACTTTTCTCACCAATTATGTTCAAAAATATCTCAAGTAATGTATTTTATGTGTTACATACTTTCCATTTTTTTTGTTAAAAACATACTTTCTATTAATTAGCATTATTAAGATCTCTTTGTAGTTGGTGGAGAAAGACTACCTGATTTTATCACAAATCTTACAATATCACATTGTGAGGTATGAAGGAAGTTTCACATTAAAGGGTTCCAAAATTCATAAGATCATCAAATCTTTAAAAATTCAAAATCTTGTATATTCCTTTGATTGAGTAAGACAACCTGATTTTATCAAAGTATAAGATTGTTCAAACTTCTTTTAATTGAGATTATGCATGCAAACCTAAAATGACAAGTTCCAGAAAAATATATGATAAAAATAAATAAAATAGATAAATGTTTATATTGGCCAAGAGGACTCATCACAGTCATATCACGAGTATATATAACTAAATGGAACACAAGCTAGGTTAGTTTTCAAAAATTTGAAGCATACCAAGTAGCCGATAAACCCCATTTGGTCTACAAATTGTTCAAAAATTTAATCAAATTTTAAATTACATAAGAATATATTCTCTTGTGAGACGCTAAATGTTGGTCAAATTGATATATTCCGGACTGATTCCTTATGATATCCAAAACGAGATAGAATTAAAAAATATATTCCGCTTAAAATTTCAATAGAGAAAGACCAGGAAATTGGGTTGAAGAACCAATTGTTTGTGCTGGGTTAAGACATTCAAATATTTTTGTAGACTTATGCCTCGCGTTCAAATGACGCAAATTGTTTAAAACTATGGAATTCCAAGTAAACTTAAGTCAACTGTGTGCAAAGCTTCCTCGTCCAAACCCTGTGCAAACTTACAACGGGAACTTAAGCCTAAAAAATATTGACGACTGCTCATTCACTACTTCGATATGAACAAAACGCTTCCTTGTCCAAATCCGGTGCAAATTAGATTATTTCATCTCCCACATTGATGATTATTAAGCAAGCAAGATGAAGAAAATGCTTCCTACATCTTGATTGGTTGCTCATTCGCAACTTTCTTGGTTGCTCATCCGCAACTTGCTTGGTTGCTCATCCGCAACTTGCTTGGTTGCTCAAACGCAACTTGCTTGGTTGCTCATTCGAAACTTTGACCACCAAAACCACCTCCAATCATGCACTATCATTTTTTCCTTCTATATATTCCACGGCTCTTATTTTTAGTGCTTTATATTCATATGTTTTTAGTCCTCTTTTACCTTTTAGTTCATTCAAAAATCTAGGAATCTGTCAATAGCATAAAAACAGTTGTTTTCAATAAATAAATTTTGTTGTTCCATTGATTTTTTTTTCATATGAAGTTAATTGCGTCCAAATTGATACGAGTTTGTTCTTGCTATATATGTGATGTTTCAAATGATCATGATGACATTGGAAATCAGTGGTAGGTCATATTACCTTGCACATATATCTTATAAATTTTTGTTGTGAAAGCTATATGATTTTGTTCACTTATACCATTTAACCAAATTGCAGATATAATCGAGTTTGTTCTTGTTATGTGATATTTTAAATGATCACGATGACATCGGAAATCTAAGATACCTAATATTACCTTGCACATATAGCAATGTTATAAAGTTTCACTGTGAAAGCCATATGATTTCTTTCAGCAAAAAAAAAAAAAACTAAAAAATAGTTTGCTTGCATCTAATTTCTCCAATATAAACAGTAGCCCTCATTCTCAAACTTCATACTGTTCCTTCTCCGTGGCTTCCTCTATCTAGACTTCCTCTCTCTAAAGGCTAAAGTTTTGATGATACCCATGAAGAAGAAGACAATATTAGTACTATTTCTTCTCCCCACATTAGTATTAAGTGTATGTACATGTGATGGTGAAGATATAAACAAGAAAGAAGCATTGAAATTCAAAATAAATTAATATCGATTCTAATAGCGAGTGAAATCGGTGTACGTATACCGATTCTTGGAAGAAAAATACCAGCTCTTCACCGAGATAAGAACATATTCTTCTTGATAAAATCATTTGCTGCTGGCAGGGGCGGACCATGGGGGTGCTAGGGGGTGCGGTCGCTCCCCCTGGATCCTCATGAAAAAAAGAAAATAGTAGTAACTTCCCTTTAATATATATGTATATCAAGATGTATATATAATCTCTTGTAACAAGACGACACAATGAGGATCCCGGCGTTGTGGTTTTAACAGGGGTTGTATTGTGGATTTGTGGGTGCCACCGTGAGAGCATGAGTTCAAAACCCACTATATGCATTTTAAGTGTTTTTCTTGATAGGTATGTGTCCATGCTATATGTATATCCAATCGTGTAGAGATGACATCAAAGGGAGCTTGGCTTAGTGGGTAATTTGTTGAGGTCTGGGTGTTGTCTGGTAACATATTGAAATTATTTAATCACAACATCAATGCCTTTGTTGTTCATTTTGTTATTTTTAGGTCGTATATTTTACGGTTTCATCTTTTTGTTGTTCTACTTGTAAATACTCTATTTGTTTATGTTATGGGTTTTGTCATAAAAAAACTGTCTTAAAATTTTATAAAATTCAATTTAACTATCCTAAACCTTATGAACTTCAACTCATCTACCATAAATCCTTACAAACTTCAATCCATCTACTATATATCCTACCGAAGTTCAATTCATCTACTCTAAACCCTATAAACTTCAATTCATCTATCATAAACCCTTAGTTATCAGTTTGAGAATTACATTAACGATATGAGGCAGAATGATGATTTCCTAAATTTGGACGGGATTGGAGCTCTTGCTAGAACATTGGTGTAAACTAAGAGAAATAAACCATATCACTACGTTTGTTTGTTTATCACTTTAGCACTAACTTTGCTGGTTGCTACTGCCTCTGTTGAAAGGGATTTTTTAGCTTTGAAGCTAGTTATAACACGCTTAAGAAACAAGATGAGTGATGTGTGGTTGAATGACAGTTTAGTAGTCTTTATTGAAAAAAAAAGGTTTTAGTGAAATTGACGATGACTCAATTATGCGAACATTTCAAAATATGAATTCTCGTATAGGTCAATTGTGTTTGTAATCGTTGATGTATTAATATAATTAATGAATAAGTATATTTTGTTAAGTACTCTATTTGCAAAAAAATTTTTTATTTAAGTATATAAATCTGCACCCCCTAAGTACAAATCCTGGATCAGTCCCTGGCTGCTGGTGTTATATTATCAACTGGTTTTATCAAGAAGAATATGTTCTTATCTGGGTGAAGAGCTATTATTTTGAATTTCATTGCTTCTTCTTTGTTTATATCTTCATCTTCTTCAACATCACATGTACATTCACTTAACACTAATGTGGGGATAAGAAATAGTATTAGTATTATCTTCTTCTTCATGGGGAAACTGTTGGAATCGGAGCCTATTTTGGCTCGAGCCGACTCGTCAAACTCAGAAACGGAACGCGCCATT
>BEHA01006761.1:0-12353 GCA_002897215.1 Eschscholzia californica subsp. californica | reverse complement strand
AGACATTTTCATGACCCATCAAACATCCCCAAACTTAGATTTTGCTAGTCCTCGAGCAAAACAAAACAAAAGAAAAAAACCTAACTCACTTTCGGAGGCATCCTGGTTGCATTTAGCGTATGCAACAATCCTTTAAACCTCTAGGTTACCCCTAGAGAACGAGTATTGTCTCGTGAGGGTTTCCATAGATGACACCCACAAACATCATGGTTTCAAATACACAAGGGTCCAAAATCCAAATCATAGATAAGCATGATTGATATAGTAAAGGGTTTAAGCATGTCAACACATAATGAATCAAGTAAATAAGTTCTTGTAAAAGCTAAAGACCTCTTCACTAATGATCTTACCCTAAAGAGCTAATGTCATACCATAATAAGCAAATCTATGTTCCGAAGTCACAAAACCTTGATTCCCAAGTTGGTACATTTCGCCTCGACTTCGGCCTCACAGACATACACTCAAAAAATGAAATCACTCAAGAATGGTTCGCTCGTATGTGTGAGTGAGATCACTTAACTTGAGCTCAACACATAAAAAGGGGTGAGGACAACATTTTGGAACAAATGATCTTCGAAAAGGAATTAGCCACTAAATAGAGTGGGGAAGCTCACTCACCCTTCTCACCCATTCTACCCTCTAAAAATGCCTTCTAAAGTTTAGCGGATACTAGAGATGGATGATGATGGTGGATTCCCGAAAATTTTGACTTCTTCATTATGGTAGAACCTCTTAAGCATCTCAATATTTGTTTCTTGCTTCAAATACTTATTCATGAACAAAAACACCAACATATATATACAATCACATCACTCAAACAAAAGAGCTAACACATGCTCAAACATACACAAAAATCACTTTTTTTCACTTTTTTTTTATATCACTTTTTTTTTCATAACACAAATACAATCAACCAAAACAAAATACAACACACATAACTCTATTCTTGCAATCAACTTTTCATTTCATACTTCACATTCTTCATTCTTTTATCTCACGTCTTCATTCTTGGGATATAAGATGATGGATGGTGATGGAGTATCCACTTTCCTCTAGTTGGCATTCTCATTGGGTTTCATGGACTACAAGGGCAAGGTTAATTCGGTATCCTAATGTCACTCCTAGTGGCTAAGGAAATTGAGCACACGAGATCGAATGAGCTCTTTTATAAGTTACGAGGTTGAGAAGCTCTTCATTCTACTCGGAGTTAGCGTGGAAGAGTACACTCTAATGGCAATTTAGGCTTTGAGCTCTCACATGGGTTAAGTCTCCACTAATGACTACCCTAGATCACTTAGAAATGTTTCTTCTTCATTAAGATGTCACTCACATGGCACAACACAAACACTAAAAGACTCGGCTTTCATGCAAAGGCCATTAGCAATCACAAAACTCATCAACTCGACACATATGCATCAAAATTCTTAAAACTATCACTAAAATCACATGCAAATCTACTCACAATGTTCAAAATTTTCAAATTTTGGCTAATTTGAACTCTTTTATCTTTGAAACCCATGGTCATGCATTGTCTATGGTCATATCCCGCATCTCCAAACTTTAAACTAACATTGTCCTCAATGTTATAAGCATACACTCACCAAAAGATAAAGAGACACATCAATCTAAAGAGAAGAGTGGAGAGATATTACCATAACCGAAGGAGATAAAAGATGATACTACCAGGCTCATGTATAAAGAGGTTCGAAGTTGATGCCAAGCTCGCGCCATTCCAAACTTGGAACAAACCACGCCTTAGAAGTAAAACATATAAGAATTGCTCCTAAAATATCAACAAATATCATGAGAATGAATCACATAAAAGACATGACCACACACAAATCTACCACTAACGTGGGTATACACGATTGCATTGAGCTATGCAATTAGCCTTCGATTCTCTTGATTTCTTACAAGAACACGAGTTATATCTCGTGTAGGGTTTCCAGAGATGATACCCACAAACATCAAGACCCATCTCAATCGGCCTAACGATCATAAAGCAAAAGACGAAAGATTTGGGGGTCAACCCAAAGAAAGCTATATACAAATGATAATCGTCTCACAACTATGTACAAACTATAAAATGCAAGTAAGACGATTGAAGAAAATAAGTCATCTCCAAACTTAGTGGATGTACAGTCCACTAAGTAAGCATAAATGTTAGGGGCGACGACTAAGAAGTCGTCAAAAGGATCGACATATAAGTGAAGGGCTAAGATGTCAGTCGAAGGCAAAAAGTCATCTGCAAGCTTAGTGGATAGAACATCCACTAAGTCCATAGACATTCTAGGAAAGACGTTTGAAATGTCCCAAAAGGGATCAACGACTGAGTCTGAGATCACGTGAAAGGTTGAACTGGACTCTAAGGGTAAGGCAAAAGGCTCAGGGACCAGGTCAAGGTCCATGGTTTCCTTAGGTAAATGGTCCGACAAATTATCCAACATGTCTCTAGGTACTATGTCATCGATGTCCTCAAAGGCATCTAAAGCCTCATAGTCAGCTATAACATCATGTCTGGCATCTAAGACTGACTCCCTACAAGTGTCGAAAATCGAAAAGTTCAAAATAGTGTCATCCCCAAACTTGTTCATACAGCCATCATCCTGAATCTCAAAGTCTAATGTAGTCCTATCATGATGAGATGACACATGGTGAGGAAACGAGACAACAAGGTTATTAGTTTGTTCAAGCTCTTGGATACTCTCAGTTGATTCGTCGACATTTAACTTAGTACTAGGGTTAGACGTATTACCCTCGCCATCAGACCTAGTACCCTCTTGAGTTTGGGGTGGTAAAACTCCTTCCTCGTCAGCTAAATACTGTGAAGCAGTCATCTCTAATTGATGATTTAGAAACTCTAATTGATGATTTAGAGACTCAAACATCTGATGTAACTCTTGTTGCATTTGAATCTGCGTCTGTTGAAATCGATCTTGTGTCTCTTCAAGTTGTAACATCATTTCAGTCAGACGACTCACAGACTCTAATTGAGATCTATCTTCAAAAGTCTCTTCATGATAAGGCTCACAAGTGTAATTAAATGAAGACTCTTGATAATAACTCCCACCGTACATACTAGGATCACACCTGCCTCTAAAATCATTGATCTCAGAATAGTGTGGACTATAAGGTCTCTCATACATATTTAGTGTAAGACCATATCCATCACTAATTTGACCATCTCTATACATATGTCGGTATTCAGCTAGTGTCATACGAGATCGATCATGCTCAAATGGTTTATTCTCCTCTCTAATCGAAACATCCCTACACATCCGTCGGTATTCACCTAAGGTCATATCAGGTCGGTTAGTGCGGGGAATCCTCGAAACAAGCTCATCATCATCAAAATCGAATCGCCAACCGTTATAAGAATGGGCCATGATCTCACAGTATTCAAAGATGGTACACACAATCACAAAATGGGAACTAACAATTATAGAACTAAACAATCGCACAAAAGTAAGAAGGAAGAGATAGAATGCGTTTTTATCGACTTTTCACTTTACTTCTCCATTCCTTCCTTTCCTTCGCTCCTATGTCTCTTCTGGCTATTTCCTTGAAATGGTACCTAAAAAAAATTAACTTACGAAAATAGAAAAACAAATAAAGCAAAAATGTCTAAGTAGGAAAATAACACTAAACTAATGAACAAACAAGCAAACGATATCCAAACTACTAAACCTATCCCCGGCAGCGGCGCCAAAAACTTGATAGGCCTAAAATAGGTCTATTCCCGCAAGTATACGTGGTCAAGTTATAGTATGTTAGTAAATTCGTGAATCGTCCCAAGGGATAGGTAGGCAACTTCGGATATTGACGGCGAGTGTAGCCCAATAATCAAAATGTCAATAACTAACTTAGACTAAAGCACACACACACCCCACTTCATAAATTTGATGATTGATTTGTAAGAAATAAGAAAACGAATAAAACTAAATAAACTATCTAAGAGAGAGGTGAGAGAGATTCAGGAGAAGAGTCGCAAGAAGTCGGACAAGATTCGGGTGAAAGTCAAGTGAGAGAGATACTTTGGTTCAAAAGATTGCTACTAATTATCTACTAGAATGGAAAGTTAATTAACTTCACCCAAATACATTAACACTCCAAAGTATATTGCGTCACAGTAAGTATAATCGATCAAAAGTTACTAAGCATCGACTATCTAGCTATGCACGCACTATCTAATTAGGGTTAATTCCGTTTTAACCCCCGATTTGTGACCAACTAGCCGTTTTGGCCCCTAATTGTGTCCGGCAGTTCGTTTTGGCCCCAAAAAATTCCTAAATGGCCCCAAATTTTTTCAACCTCCCAATTCTACCCCCATGGCATTTCTGTAATTATTTTTTTTCTTTTTCTTTGTCCACCTCATCTAACAATTGACACATCACTCTGTCCACCTCACCCTTCTTCTCCGGCGAAAGGTTGCCGGCCGGAATAAAAAATTTCGGCCAGCCACCTTTACCAAAATTTTTTTCTTTTTTTTTTTCATTTCTCTCTCTTCTTCATCTCCTTCTTTCTCTCTCTTCTTCTTCATCTCCTTCTTTCTCTCTCTTCTTCATCTCCTCTCTCTTCTTCATCTCCTCTCTCTCTCTCTATAACTCCGGCGAAGGGGCGGAGCCCCTTTGCCGGAGAACCAGACCTTCAAGGTCTGGTTGGAAACCAGATTCGGAAGCAATGGTTAAGAAACAGTGGTTACTCCGGCCAACAATTTCCCGATAAATCATTGACAGAGAGTACGATATCCAAAACTTTAACTTCCGGATAAATCACTATAAATAATCAGCACCCCAACTACAACCAAATATCAGAATCAATTGAAAACCTAGAAATTAGATCTCTACTCTTCTCTCTTTCTCTAGAATTGTTTTTTTCCCTCTCTCTAGAATCGTTTGAAGATCAAAAGAAATGGAAGCAACAAAGGTAGGAAAGGGAGGAAGAAATCTGTTTCCAAATCTGCGAAAGCTGGTTTACAATTTCCAGTAGGTAGAATCACTCGATTCTTGAAGAAAGGCAGATACTCTCGAAGAGTCGGAATCGGTGCTCCGATCTATCTCGCCGCTATTCTTGAATACTTGGCTGCTGAGGTAGTTTACTAATCAACCACGTACATCTGTTTTTTTCTTATGAATCCAGAGTTATAAATATCTAATTTTGTTTTGATTGTTTATGAATTTTTTTAGGTTTTGGAGTTGGCGGGAAATGCAGCAAGAGATAACAAGAAATCAAGAATCATACCGAGACATGTGTTGCTAGCAGTGAGGAATGATGAAGAATTGGGGAAATTGTTGGCCGGAGTAACCATTGCTTCCGGTGGTGTTCTTCCTAATATTAACGCAGATTCGGAAGCAATGGTTAAGAAGCAATGGTTGGAAACCAGATTCGGAAGCAATGGTTTCAAAGTGAAACCAGACCTTCAAGGTCTGGTTCTCCGGCGAAGGGGCTCCGCCCCTTCGCCAGAGTTATAGAGAGAGAGAGAGAGGAGATGAAGAAGAGAGAGAAAGAAGGAGATGAAGAAGAGAGAGAAGAAGAAGAGAGAGAAAGAAGGAGATGAAGAAGAGAGAGAAATGAAAAAAAAATATATTTTGGTAAAGGTGGCCGGCCGGAATTTTTTATTCCGGCCGGCAACCTTTCGCCGGAGAAGAAGGGTGAGGTGGACAGAGTGATGTGTCAATTGTTAGATGAGGTGGACAAATAAAAAGAAAAAAAAAATAATTACAGAAATGCCATGGGGGTAGAATTGGGAGGTTGAAAAAATTTGGGGCCATTTAGGAATTTTTTATGGCCAAAACGAACTGCCGGACACAATTAGGGGCCAAAACGGCCAGTTGGTCACAAATCGGGGGCTAAAACGGAATTAACCCATCTAATTATTACATATCAATGAACTAATATGACATTCCAAAGTATAATGCGTCACAATAAGTATAATCGATCAAAATTTACTAAGCATCGACTATCTAGCTATGTACGCACTATCTAATTACGTGTCAATAGATGATTAAGATCGAGGCCTCTAATTCATAAAACTAGACGAAGTTAATTGAACTCGCATTTAAGAAATAATAAGTAATTTATCATAAATCAAATCATGCTTCACAAGTATTCGAATACAAGAGTTAGCTAAAACATTGAATGAACAATAAATGGAAAAAAAAATTATGAGAGAATCCCCCTTTTTTGATGTGGTTCGAGGCAAGATCGTCGGAAAATATGGATCTTTAAGGTGCAGCCAATCTCCCCTTAGCAAATTATGGGTTCCCCATAGCGACCATCATCATCTTCTCCATTTAGAACTCAACCTCCATTAAAACTAAACCCTAGTTTTCTCTCTCTAGCAATCTTCAACCAAAATCAAATCAAACCACATGGGAAGCTAGCCAAGATGATGGGGAGTAAAAGCCCTAAGCTTTCGGACCAAGGTAATGACCGGAAACTAAAGAAAAATGCGGCCAAAGAGTTTGAAGAAATCCGGCCAAATACATGATTTCCGGCCAAAAGACTTTATATCCGGGCTGAAGGAGGTGCTGTCCGAGCTGCAGGCGCGTCCAAGGAAGCTTCCCGTGCCGCGGATGCGTCCTTTGAAAGCTTGCTGCCCTTCTTCCGTTCCGGCTGGTCCGAGCTGCAGGAGCTCCGGTAGCTACTACAAGTCGCGTCCACAGCAGCTCCGTGGACGCGTCCCGTGAGCTATGCCGTCTCGAGCTAGATTGCTACCGTCCCGTGAGCTATGCCGTCTCGAGCTAGATTGCTACCGTCCCGAGCATGGCTGTGTCTTCCTTGTGCCGCGACTTGGTGTGCCGGCCAAAGTTGGCCGGCACTCCTCCTTCTTCTTTCTTTCCCTCTTACTCTCTCAAAAGCTTAAAACTCAAGAACAAGAAAACCCTAGAACCCGTCTCGCCACCTTTTCTCTCTCTTCCCTGTGGAAGAAGATGAACAGTTCCCTTTGACCCCTTTCTCTAACTTGATTAAAACCCTAGACTTAGTCAAACTTGACTAAGTCTTTAGACCACAAATGGGTGCCCATAACATTTCTACACATTTCTTTTTCTCTTAGTATTTCTTGGGCTTGGACTTGGTTTTGGGCTTTGATTTAGAAACCAAGAGGGTGCCTCCATCCTTGTCTCTACATCTTCAAATTCTCACAAAGGACTCAAATACCCTCAGACTTCTTTCTTTTATAACTTACTCGTCCGAACTCGGAATTGACTTCCGTTTTCACCGTCGGACTTGTCATTGACTCCCCTTGTCATTTGATTTGCTTGAAATTCTTCTCTCATTTCTGGCACATGAAATGATAGTGATTAATGCTTCGTTTTACTCCGAATCACATGCTTAACTCCAAAATAAGTACCTAACAAGAAAAACACATAAAATATTATTGATAACACTCGAAAAGGACTAATTAGTCTAAGTTAGGCTATCCAAATATGACATTTTGGTGTCACATCATAGTTGACCCCAACCGAGGGTGTATTCATTTGTGATCTTGGTAAGCTAAAAGAATTACCTAGTTGTATTGCCTTGATTGGTGTGCATATTGATATCTCTGTGTATTCATTTATAACTATTGATATATTAATTGTTGATGTGTGTGCTGCTGGTAGAATGTCTAGTTATCCTAATGAGGTGACTTTCGAATTATCTAACTCCTTCATTTAATTTTGTTCAGGTACCATATACTTTGATCGATCTAATCCTGCTCGTGAGCAACTTGTGATGTAAGATCAATTTGTTTTTTGATATTTTGAAGTTATGCAAATTATCACAGAATGAAAAGTATGTGTGTATCACTATAGTATCTAGTTACGTGTGAGATCTTTGGAGTTTGGACTTCGTTGTGGCTTAGTATGAAGTTTATGCGAGTGTATATGAATGTTTTACATGTTTTTCAGGTTTGATAGTTTTAATTTGTAGAGGAGGTTCTGTCAAAATTTAGTCTCGTCTGTATGACTTTTAGTCCGTTTTCAGTAAATATGATTTCTAATTATATTTCCCCTGCCTCATTTATTTGTTTGAATACAGAGACAACTGTGTTGGTTTTGGTTTATTTTGGAAACTCCGTTTGACTGAGACTTATATCTAGTTTCTTTTACAATCTGTCTGACAAACCGTGACTCGGAACACGGGGCGTCTCAACAAGATTTGCACCAAGTCCACACCTATGGTGACTTGGTCTTAAAAGTTTTCATATATTGATTACGTTTAGTTCATTCTTTTGTTTTTATATCAAATAACTTGGGCTATCTTTTCTATCTAGTGTGGCACTTCTGCAACACGTACATGTCATCCTGCTTGGAATTTTACAAATACATAAGAGAGTTCACTTGATGGTCATGTTACGCAAGATAATATGTTCTTCACAACCACAGAAGAAAGTAGTATTATGCAAGAAAACATGTTTATTACCCCTCCTGTGCACAGGATAATTTTTTTGTTTGTTTGTTTGATCTATCACAAACTATGTAGATATAAACTTTTTTTTTACTTTGAAGTCACATATGACTTTATTAATGGACATGTATTCTCCCTAATATTACAACCAACATAAAAGATACGGTGGAGAAGGTGGACATAGAGTTACGAGACATTGAGATGGTGGACATGAAGATAATGGACTTCGAGAGATATAACAGAATGAAGCATTTCTCCGCTTTTGTAGATTTGATGTTTCGTTATATGATGAAATGGATTTGATTTCAGTTTGTTCTTTCATGGATTTGATGTTGAAATGGTCAGTTATAGGATGCAATTTGCACAATACCCTGGAATGCTATGTTTGTGTTGATTTAAGGATGATATGGATTTGTTGTTTTTAAAATGATTGTTGCATTTCGACAGCTTTTTAGATTGTTTCAATTTAGACAACACTTCTCTTAAAATTTGGTCAACATTTTAAGGCATTTTGAACTGTTGCCTATTTGGAAAGGACTCTGTATAAAATTTGGACACACCTAAAAAACATTCACAAACCTGTAATGTTAACAAACCTGTAATCAAGCACAAAAGATAAACTTTCAACAATAAAAACACAAAAGATAAACTTGTAATCATACACAAATGATTTATATACCTGTAATCAAATATCTAAAACATTCAATTCCAAAAGAAGAGCATTTGATTCACAATAATGTTTTACAAAAACATGATTCATTACACAACAATTCACTATGAAATTACATTACGAAATCTATTACACACATTCGATATGACCACGCAACAACATCACATAATCAAAAAAGACATTACTTATATGAACTCCATCCTTTCATCATCTTAAACTTCATCTCAGAGATTTCTACAAGTTGATCGAGTTTTGAAGTAATCACATTGTTTTCATGATATTTCAATATCTTCTGAAATTTCAATTCCAAATTCACATTACCTTCACCACAAACACAATTAATTTTCTTCCTTCCGTCAACTATTTACACCCTGACATAATAACATCAACAAATTCATACAATTGTTTCAATTCCTAACATAATAAAAATCATACAAGTTGAAAGAGAGGGTCCAAAAATAATTCATCTGATATTTCCACTCACTTTCAGCAAGAAGAGACTTAGTTGATTTCAGGAACTACAACCAAGAAAAACTATCAAAGATGATAATAAAATCAAGGAGTCACTATCCTTTGATCTCACACTATTAAACAGGAAGAAAACTTCAGCCCAATACCTAATACTTATGACTAAATTACAATTTAAGATACAAAATCATAAGTTCTAATAAGTCTGAAAACTCATAGATTTCAGTTTAAGATTTCAACAATCACATAGATTGTGATAAATACCATAGATTAACAAATTTCAGTTTAAGATTAACAAATACCATAGATTTCAATAATATTTCTGCAAATTAATTGTAATAAAGCCTCCTGGGGCTCCTACTTGAACCACATGTAAAAGAAACAAGGGTTTCTCTTTCCCTCACATGTTCAGTCACATGGAGAGAGAAACTCTTGTTTCTCTCACATGCGGTTCATATGGGAGTCCAAGGAGGCGGGTTGTCTAGCCTTGTTGAATTGTAATACTCCATCCGTCTCATTTTCTTTGGGTGTTATTCCTTACGTGGAAGTCCCAAATTATTTGTCCACTTCCTTTATTTGCCATTCATTTTAGGTTTAATTTTGTTTTGGTCTCCAATTTGTGACCAACTCACTATTTTGGCTCACAAAAGTGTCTGACAGTTCGATTTGATCCCCAATGGCAAAAAAAATTTCAACTTTTTCTAGGACTACCATTGGGGGCCAAAATGGAATTAATTCTAAAATTTGTTAAAAACAGAAACGCCACCCTCATGTCTCTATTTCTCATCTGCTTCACGTCCTCTCTCATCCATGTCATCTTCTCTTCTCCACCTCACCTCCAGCGGAAAGTCGTCGGATAATTGCTTTGATAATTGTGATTATGGTGTTTATCAATTTTGGTGCTTATCAATTTTGCTTCGAATTAATTCCAAGTTTTAAAGATAAAGATTATGGTGGTTATCAATTTTAGTTAGATGACTATAACCCATTTTAGATGTTGATGATCTCTATTTAATATTTGCTTTGACAATTGTGATTGTTTATTATTTAAATTAAATATTTATTTTTTAATTTGTTCACATATTTTAGATGTTAAAGATCTCTAGTTAATGATGTTTATCAACTAACGTCTCCATCTCAATCCCAAAAATCATAATATACAAATCAATTTGTGAGTAAAAGAAATTGTTGATTGGTAATTTTTTGTTTATTAAATAATTTTTTAATGTCAACCTTTTTTTATGTTACACTATCGAAGAAAACATTATTTTCTAAATTTTTAACTATATATCAGAGTAAACTTAGATATGATGTTAAGCTTTAATATTTTTTCACTACTGTACCGAATTTAACAATTTTAGATAACACTATTTCATTAATTTTAACTATTTTACTTAATTTATAACTATTTTTAAATATTTATATAAAAATAAACCTATTTACTTAATTTTTAACTATTTATAAAAATAAACTTATATACGTATTCGTTTTTTGTTTCGTGTAATCATTTTATTAAGTATTTGCAGAATACAAGTATATTTATATATGTTTATTTTTATATACTGATTTCTTAATTTTTAACTATTTATAAAAATAAACCTATATGTATATTCGTTTTTTTATTATGTATTTATGAAATATAAGTATATTCTTTACAACATCTAATATTGTATAGAGTTTTTCATTTTATTACAATAAGAACTTTACCATGCACATATTGGTATATATGGTATAGCTACTGTTGAATATTTTGATAGAAAAAAATAGGTTTAGGTAAAATTTATTAGAGTTCGTGATTAAAGAATTCAATATGAAGGTTTGCTATTCTTTTGTTTTTTGCTTTAATGATTACTATTGTTATTTATATTAAATATTTATTTTTAAGTTGTTAAAGGTACCAATTAGTTTTAAATTTGTTAGTTGTTGGTTGAAGGTATCAATTAGTTTTTAGTTTATTTGTTGTTTGTTAAAGGTACCAATTAGTGTTTAGTTTGATAGTTGTCTGTCAATTTTCTCTTATTTTGAAATAGTAGATAGTTATTCTAATTCAATTTTATAGAAATTTAGCTGTCCCTTTTCTAGAACATGCCTTACAATTTTCTTGTTTCAATCTTTTTAATTATTTTTACCAATGTTCTCATTTTTTTAATATAACTTTATTAAATTTAATATAAGTACATTATTTACTTTATTTTTAACTATTTATAAGAATAAACATATAAATGTTTATTTTTATAAACATATTTACTTAATCGTTAACTATTTATAAAAAGAAATTTATATATGTATTTTTCAGATATTTTGGTGTAATAGTTTTAATAATTTCATACTTGGTAATGTAAATATAGTTTTTTTTTTGTTGAACTTTTTGTAATCATGTCTATAAATTTTGTCATTTTATAATGAATTTTTTCACTTTACCCCTCCCCCCAACGCATAATTGAAACTAAAAAACACCCCCACTTTTAATTAAAACTAAGTAACCCCCCCCAACCGTGATTAGACCGTCAGGTTGACCGTTAAGTCAGTCAACTATGTAGACTTCTTTCTAAAATACCGAAATTACCCACTTGGGAACAATTACGAGCTTATTTACTTCACCCCCCTGATACATAATTGAAATTAAAGAAACCCCCCCCCACTCTTAATTAAAACTAAAAACCCTCCAAATCTGATGCCACCGACTAATTTAGATTGTGTATTGTGTATTTTTTGCTTTACTTTTTTTTTACTTTACCCTCAAAATATCTTCCTGCTATTGACAAAATAACATAACTGAAGTAATTAACAAAATTCATTTGTGAATATTTCATATGTTTTA
>BEHA01006725.1:1748-12609 GCA_002897215.1 Eschscholzia californica subsp. californica | reverse complement strand
GCTCTAAGTTCTTTTGGTTATCTTCTTCGAGACCCACAAAATATCCTCCTCATCAATGTAGTGTGTGGTATATATATTGTTTTTTCTTAAAGTAGTGGTCTCGTTTGGGTACAAATATAACTTATTTTCAAAAGTCTTTTAATTAAGTATTAAAACAGAAGTCTTTTTCGATAATGCATTTGAAGTGTTTGGTTAGTTATATTAAAAGGACTTATATATTTTTCAGATACAATGTTTGGAGAAAAATTGTTGCAGCTACTTCCTAGAAAAAAAATCATACAGTATATAAATTAACCACAATATTCTTTTCAATAGACCCATTAAGTTTTCAATAAGCACTTAAAATATGTCATATTTAAGTGGAAAGACATAGGGCAAAGATTCACACTAAGCAAGGTTGAGAAAGACACGTTATTTACCCAATCGAAGTAAGCTTCACTTATTATTTTTCTTTTTATCTTTCTAGTTCTATTAGTTCTCTTTTCATTTATGTTTTCTTTAATGCAATACTATGTGTTGCTTGCATTCACCCACGTACTTTGGTTGGCACAGGGCGACCAGACCCAAACCACTAAAATAGTCATTTTGGGCCCCAACGTAATGATGGCCTTACATTTTGATTTTTGTATGTCACTTTCTAATAATAATATTCTAAACTAATTTATAACATGTTTTAAGTTGTAGTTCAGTTGCTAAAAATTTTGTTTCGTTGAAGAGGGCAAGAACTCAAAACCTCCCATAACTGCTAATGGAATTTTCGTTTATTTTTTCTAACATGTGTCATATAGTTCTCCAACTTTTAATTTTGTTTGGGCCTTCCCAAATATTTGGGCCGGCCTAGATTGGTAGTTTCACTTCTTCTTCCTACATTTCAAAACTATAATTTGCAGCTTCTATGCTTTTATAACACTTTTTACATCAAAAGAGAGGGGAATTTGTCTTTTCCATTGACACTAATTGTTGGTTAAAGTGTGTTTGTGATTATAAAAAAAAAATCAAAATGAGAAAAAAAAAACAGATATTTGAAAAAGATTTAGAAATTCAAATCATTTTATGGATAATAGATAAACTTTCATTTTTTTCATATAGAGATTCACAAACGAATTGTATGCCTTTAGAAATTCAATCATAACTTTATTACTTTTTCTTTTATGGACGATTATGAATCGTTATATAACTTGTTGGAGCAGTTTGAGCGAAGTTATATGTCTATGGTTTGACTGCCGAGTTAATTTGTAAAAATATAAAGAAACAACTTTTTAGATATTTAACTTCGTATGTGAGGTGTGAAGCACACTTTCGTTGTTGATAACATGTACATTTTCTTAGAATAGACTTTTACCCGTTCTGAGAAATAAGAAGAAAAAAATTGAGGTAATTTCTCATGTTGTTGTGAAAGTGAATCCAATATCAATGGGAGATATATAATAGGAAAGAAAATGTAAATTCCAATAACAACTATTCTTTAACTAACTGTCAACTGCCTACCCATGTTGTTATCTGTTTGGATTGATTATGGTGTAATGCTTCTCTTTTCTTTTTTTTCTTCTTTTTTCTTTTTTTGCTTCTTTGGTCTAGTCGTTTTCATAGTAGGCATCATTTTATAGGTTCAATTTCTTTTAACCTTTTATGTGTAATTATCATATAACTGCGGACCTCATTTGACAATTTTAGTAAAAGTGGCCTCTGCCAAACAGCCCCATACTGTTAAAAGGCTCCAAATGCTTGGGGAAGTTGAATTCCTAACTTTCAAGAAATCACTATATAAAGTGATTTCGTTCTTCCACTATCCTTTTAAATTTGAAAGATGATAAAGAACAAGAAAAATCAGACAAATTCTAGGCAGAAATCATATATGGCTTGTTATGATTCAAGATTCAGAGAATTAGAATTATTGGGAGGGCAAATCACGGCAATGCCACATGGTGCCAGTTAATGGAGATAAGAGAAGGGACACAAGTTAGAACAAAAAAACTCACCACTCTAAGGAAAACCGAAGAGATACAGGGCCGAATAAGCTCACCACTCTAAGGAAGACTCCGAAGAGATACAGGGCTAGAAATAAGTCGTGGAATTCAAATAAACTTTTCTTAATCAAAATATGATCCTCTAGACAAACTTCAGCTTACAATTTATAGAGTTGGGACATATCTTCCAACTTTCGTTCTAGAAAAGACTGTAGAAAACAACAAGATCCATGAATTAGCATTAATGGTCATTAAGGACTGTGACGAGAGGACTGTGTTGACTATTCGTATGGAATTTGGAATAACTTCTTCTAGAAAATTCGGATTTAGGAACCGTTTGACACATCAGAAATAGACATCTAGGGCTTTCCAACCATATAAAGTTCACTTCGTAATTAATTACCAATCTAAGCAGCTTTTATTGTAAACTTGACAAAAAGTTGTGAGCTTAGTTTTGAAGTGGAGTAGTTAAAGATTAGTGGAGTAGTTAAAGATTCTCCTGAATCACCACATATTATTTCTGCAAAGAGTCCGTCTGATTTTTCTTATTCCCTAGTTACTCTTTAAAGTTTGAATTTTCATTGTATTTATTTGATTCGTCCATCTGTAATAGGTTTTGCTATAACTTTGTTACATATTTGGCTAAGTGACCAAACAATACAATATTTAATGTCGATCGCGATCAACATTGTAGACCTAAAATGGAAAAATAAATAAATACTCTTCTAATAGTGTGACATATAGTCCATGAAACTAGTTCCCATGGATTGAAAAGGAATGTTGAAGCTAAGCTATAACACTACAATATTTCATTTCTTCCAAATGTTAAACAATCGCTAATTCGCTCTCCACATTACTAGTGAAGGCAATTTTCACGAAATATCATTGACAGTAGAAAAAGAGGTAAAATAATTATTCTCTTATCTTTAGGACTCCAAAAATAGTTTTCCTTAACAAAACAAAGTCAATTGAGTCTAATTGGATTGACCAGTTTCACAGAGAAGTCCTCACTCTACGTAAGTGAGCCTTTTCTTTCCTGTAATGATAGGGTTTCACCAAAAATAGTTTTCCTTGACAAAATAAAATCAATTGGGTCCAATTGGATTGATAAGTTCCAGAGAGAAATCCTCACTCAAAGCGGTTTTCGGTGAAAAAGCATCTCCCATGGAAAATAAGAAACCCTGCAAAAGAAGCTAGAAAATAACAACTTGTGATGATAGGGTTTCACCAAAAGCTTGTAAGTGGCCTGAGATACTGAGATGCTAGTGGAGAACATGTCCTCATGTCCTTGTACTGCTCATAGAGAAAGAGAGAGAGAATTGAGATTTCTAGGCTTCCAATTTAGAAGAGAGAGAGAGAGAGAGAAAGAGGTGCATGATTGTTAGAGATGGGACATGATGGTTGGAGATGGATGCAAACCATGAGATGTTTTCTTTATGTTTGCAAGTACATTGTGAAAGAGTATATTAATTAAAAAGCAAATATTTGTATATACTTTATATATACATATAGGAAGCCAGTAAAATCAAATAAATATATGAACAACCCTTTATGCAGTGTTTTTTTATGATGAAAAGTGAAAAACAAGCATCCAACAAAATGGTCCCCTCCTCTGGACTCAAAACTTAACTCGTACGTAGCAAATAATGTAGTATGTTTTAGAGTTAGCAAAGGAGCTAATTAGTTCGATCGTATTCCAAAAGAATCTACTATGTTTCCCATTGGAATCACTTTAGTAGGTTTTAGTTTGTTGTCTATTCGTATACTAATTAGTATATAGTTTTTGGTACCTTTAAATAAATGAGTGCAAATTAGTATATAGTTAAATGGTATAGACTAAGTCTATACAAATTAACTATTCTTCTACGGTTAATTGTAATTACTTTCTCTCGTTGTCCTTATAGATCAAAGAAAAAAAAAGTCTGCCAACAAGTCAAGAAATAAGCTTGATATGATAAAATGATCCGAAAGAATGGTTAATACACACTGCAATATTCCTCAACGAAATTTTTAAGTGGATTTGGAAGAGCCCAATTTGATAACAAAGAAGAAATAAAGTTACTTTTTTTTTCTATGACAAGTGACGGTGCACAGTCCTATCCATGTCTTATCTATCGATTGATGTTGGCAATGGTCCGATCTATATGGGTACCATACATATTCTTTTTGTTGAAAGGGTACCATAGACTTCTAGCTCGAATTATTAGAGAAAGAAATTACTTGTTAAGAAGGAAGGCATATATGTTTAACATCCATATGATCATACGTACGGTTAAGTGGAATTTTTCCAAGAAATTACTTGTTAAGAAGGAAGGCATATATGTTTAACATCGACCAATTTCCATCTCAAAATCATCAAAACAATTGATATTCTATACACAAAAGCGTCAAAATTTCTCAATTACAATACTTAGAAAGTTTGTGACGGTTCTTGTTGCTAAAACTTAACCACATTGTAAAACTACTCTTATGAGGTTTGAATTCAAATTCCATAAAATGGAGATTTAGTAAACAAAAAGGCGACAGTATCGATGTTGCAATATCTTGAAGTTTTGCAACGGTCTTCTTTCGTTACTAAAACTCAACTACCTTCTCCAACTTCTATTCTCATCAGTTACCAAATTCAAATCCAGCTCAATTTTGAACCGGTTTAAACATAGGTTTTCAAATAATGTGAGAAAACTAAATAGTTTCCTCTTCTCTTAAAAAAAAAAAGTTCAAAATAATTTTGATATTTTAGAAATGGTCCCCAAATAGCATCATTGATGCATCAAATTTCCAACAAATCTGAAAAAGGAAAAAGTAAAGACTTTAAAACTGTTAGGAATCCAAGTTAGAGAAAGATAAGAAGAGTTTTAGAAAATTTAGAGAGAGAAAGTTACTAAAGAAGGGTTTCTAAATTTTTCAAAACCTCCTTAACTCTTCATTATTTTATATACAAACTCTCATTAGAAAAGTCACACAAAAAAAAACAGAGCAAACCCAAAAGCCTTCTTGTTCTGTTAAATTCTACTAACTTGTTAATTATGGCTGAGAAAGATCAAAACCCTATTGAATTACAGTTTTTAGTAAGACCCATGGTTGAATTATCAGAAGAATGTGGAAGTTCTACCTCAGAAGATCATAACAATGGCGAATTTCATCATGATCATCGCGAAGAAGAAGAAGAAGAAGAAGATGGAGTTTATCATGAAGTTAAAGGGTTTAATAAGGTTGATGAAGAAAGAGAAATCATTGAGAAAATTCATCATGTAAGACCATTAACAAGATTAGTTCTTGGTGAGTTCAAGGATGAAGACGACGATGGATTTCGAACCCCAACATCTCCTGATAAAAGAATTCCATTGATTCCTAAACAATGTCCACCTGCACCAAGAAAAGATAAATTATACCCATCAATAATGAAGATGACAATGAAAAGGAAAAAGTCTTTGAAGAAGATTCGTGGTGAATTATTAAAGATTAATGCTTCTGAAAAGATTGAATTGTAGTTTTACTCAACAACTTGTTGCTAAATTTGGTTTTTAGAAGAAAGTTAGAAATCAACTTTGTTAATTCTCAATTAGTATCTTAATTTTCAATTACTAGGTAGTTTCTTATGTTAATTAAGTAACCTAATTGTGTTATTAGTAGGGGTGATTTTCAATTAATCCTCTTTTCTCTACTTTGAACTTCCTCTTAGTCTTAGCTAGCTTCTTTAGTTTGGGATATTCTCATCTTAACTTTTTCTCATGTGTTTTGTTTGTTATGGATGATGATGATGATAAAAGTTGCAAATCTGATATGAATAAAGTTGGAAAAGTTTTTTGAGAAGATCAAAACCCTAGCACTTATAACACTAGAAAAGGTGGATTTGTTATACATACATATCAATGTATAAGATTATCAATAATGTTTATAATGTACAAATCTCTTATGCAATTTTTTTTTGTCTATATTTTCTATACAAGAGGTACCAGATTTTGAGAACCCAACAACTAACAGAAGAAATTTAAGAATTTTGTCGATACGTCAAGAGTTGAACCAAAAAGGTTTTTTTCATTATTTTTTGGAGGCAAAAGAAAGTATGCAATTTCATAAACTTTAACTAAAGTACTTAATCTGTTGCTACAGTAATATTATTATGTCCGACAGTCTTGCCTATGCTAGGCGGATGGGTTGAGTTAGCAGGCTTGAATGGGTCGAGTAACCTTCTTTAGATGCTCGGTCGACCCTGGTTGGCCAACTAACTTGTGGCCCTTGGGTCGGGGAGCTAGTCAGGGAATAGTATCATCGTTAACATACATATATGTGTATTAGGTTTCAAGGTAAATATGTTGAAGAGCAAAAAATTCAAGGGGAGTTTGTGAGGGAAGGAGGCGTCTTTAACACTTATAGGAGGCGTCTTTAACACTTATAGGAGGCCCTAGCTTCGGCCTCGGGAAGGGGGCGTGATGGGGCCGCCAGTTTGAAAGGAGCGCCTCTAAAATTTCCGAGGATAAAAATGCTTCCCAATATCTGGTGGATTAGTTTTACTCTTCATTATTTGCGTGTTGTTGAGGGTAGGGGAGCTAACTAGACAACTACTTAAGTTTTTTTTTCAAAAAAATAGGTCAAAAAGAGTAACCAGTACCATGAAATTGTCAATGGAGAAACAATCGTTACACGCAAGAACGAATCAATTTATTTACGTATCCCATTCAAAGGGATAAATACGTCGATAGACTCGTAGTAGGTGGCTCATATTAAGACAATTTGATACATATTCAGGGAAGTAAGATGTGATCAATTTTCAATTAAAAATAGAACATTACATTTTCTCAACCCTTACAATATTCAGACCTCACAAATTCAAACTCAATAGCAACAATTCTCTGAATTAGAGAATAACAAACCATCTACAGAGGAGACCCAAATCTAGCATAAACCCTAATCTTTAAACCCAAATCCAATAACTCACTTGATAAATACACACAATTTAAGCGTGCAAATCTTCATACATTTTCACGAAAAAGGAAACGCATTAAGGTTTCCTTCCTCCTTTTGCTTCCTTTTCCAGTGCCAAAAATCTACATAGCAACAAGCGAAGTTTAACTTTTTTACATGAAACCCAAAATCCCATTTGATCTTATCTCAAGGTTTATCGTCGACTATCACATTTTCAGATGCAATCCTTCCTGAATTTCGACCGCCTAATCTTCCAAATGAACCCATACCTGATATACCCTTAAAGCTACTACTTCCCTCACTCAAGTTCTGTGATTTTCTATGCTTCCTTAGCTTGGCATTTATGTCTTTATCTATGTCATTTTCGATCTTGTTTTTGGCAACTACAAGTTTCCCGATGTTGCTTCTGCAAAAGGGACAGATTGGGATAGGAGCAATTGAAGTAGTAGGATTAGGCTTGTTGTGACAGCACAAGGCTAATGTGCAATTTGCACACATCTGGTGGCCACAATCTTGAACCTCGATCGTGCAGACTTGATCGAAGCAAATGCAACATAGTTCGTTGTCGCTTATCTCAGAGATATCGTCGTCAACCCCGGAATCAGAAACTGACGGAGAGGATAGTGAGTATGATGTACCCTTCAGACTAGTCTTCTCTCTCTCTTTGTTAGCTTCCATTAGAGCCGTTTCTAGTAGGAGCTTTGCCTCTGGGTTAAGCTCACTGATGAACTTCAATGGAGATGGCCAAACAAGAGGCTCTGCTGAAGATGGATCCAATAGAGCTGCACATGCTCCGTGTCTATGCTTAAGCGCTACCACATATGGGATTCTCCTGCAGTCAAAACCGAATTTTATGAATTTAGCAACCAACATAAAACAATTATCCCAACTTAAGCTTTATGAGTTTAGGAATCCCCTATGTCACTGTATGTGTAGCTAATCTTCGGTAATTTTCGGAGTTACACTAATAACTCAGGCAAATCCATCTACCAAATTAACTCATATAAACCGTCCCCCTTTACACAATTCCTCACTCGATACTTGTCTAGCCCTTAAGAGTAACTCTAGGTCTTATTCCATATAAGCTTCAATCTGGACTCAACCTATCAACGATCGCGAAATTCCATTCGGAGAGAAAAGGGGTATAGTAATTAGATTAAGTAATTATTGATCAATTTGACTAAATCATATTGAGCAATGTTTATGAAAATTTCGGTGAACTCCTTAACTAGATTCTAATACAGTTCAAATATCTAGCAACCTCAATAACTGGAGAAAAAACAAATCGTTGTTGAGATTATATACCCAGTTGCATCTCTTTGAAGTCGATCTGCTCCCCAGGCAAGAAGTGCTCGAATACAATCCAAAGAACCTCCTCGAGCTGCCAAGTGAAGTGGTGTGCTCCCTAAGCATCTGTAGTTACGGGGGGAAATACTTGATCCGATTAGGATTTGTGAAATTCTTCGATGAATTTAAGAAATAGAAGATCTAATAGATAAGTACCCATGACCGCCAGTCGAAGCACATACAAGACCTCCATTGTTTAACAGAATATGAACACAATCGGGCTGTCTTTGCCTAGCGGCTAAGTGCAATGGAGTTGCTCCATTATCGTCTCTAACATTAACAAATCGAGTGAAACCCCTGTCATTTCATCAAATACATGAAAGGACATTAAGTATCTACGAGATCTTAACATTAACCACAGAAACCCTAATATGAGAAATCAATACCCACCATGAATTTGAAACAGGGGAAGAATGGGCAGCTGAAAGAATGGCTTGTAAGCACTCTGAGTGACCATAATAAGCAGCATAATGCAAGCAAGTTCTTCCATTAACAGAATCAAACATCAAAATCTAAGAAATTCAAGAAAAGAAAACCCCATAATCAAAATCAGATCTTTATTCAGAATCTAATTAAAATGAGAAGACAATTAGGGTTTTTTACATTTGCTCCAGCTTCCAGTAGCTTATTCATGCAGGAGATCTTCCCATGCATTGCTGCTAACATAAGTGGACTCTAAACAAACAACAAAATCAAAATATGATTAAACCAGAGCACCAGAGGATAAGAAAAATCAAATTTCTACCCTAATCCTTTCAAATGAAACATCAAATGAAATAATTTACCTGTTTATAACGATTCACAATATCTGGATTTACCGATTGATCCAATATCAATGAAAGAATCTACCAAGTACCCACAAAAGAAAAACACAAATTCAATCAGAATCAGAGATACCCATTAACGGAAACCCACAAAAATTTAAAAAAAAAACCAAAATTTATAAAGAAGAAGATGAATACCTCGAGTCGGCCATTAGCAGCTGCAATATGAAGTGGAGAGAGCTTATCATAGACAGTGGTTTGATCCAATAGACTTGGATCTCTGTTTAAGAGAAGCTTAACCGATTCAATATCACCAACTTGAATCGCTTTGAATAAAACATCTTCAAGACTCGCTCTGCAACTCAGTGACTGACCCATGATTCTGATCACTTCAAAGTGATTAGAAGTTGGAAATTCTCACTTCTTCTTCTTCTTCCGCCCTTATCGTTCGCCACCTTCCTCCACACAGAGAGGGTGGCGTCGATAATGGCTAATGAAGAAGAAAGGAACAAGAACAACAACACTAATTAAGTATGAATGCGCTGAGTTAGAGAGAGAAAGTAGAAGGAGTTTTAGAGAGAGAGAGAGTTGGGATTTTGGAGCTGCCCGTGTGTACAAGGCATCTGACCGTGAGACTTTCGGGTACCAATTAAGATATTTCCGGGAACATATAATCAGGAAAAAAAATGGATTTTTATATGTTTTTTTATGAAAGTGATGATGTCCAACTAGGTCGTACATCTACAGTTACGACCTAACTTTTTGACCTTACAATTTGCACATCATTGATGGTAGTTTCTTGAGATGTGTGTGATTTGGGTAATCGAGGACATCAATGGAGTAGCTACGTCAGCAGAGATCAGTGAAATCCGGTTTTTAAGCAGAGATCTCGGCCGTTAAATAACTCATGTTCTTTCACAGTTTTATGGGCTCCTAGCCTCCTACTGATCAGATGAAATATATTTTGAAATATAAAAGTATCTTGCCCATTATTATAATAGTAAATTAAGATTATACCAAACCATGGAAGTGCCAAGATCTAATCCCATTCCTTCATCAAAAAAAAAAAAAAAATCTAATCCCATTGGAAAGGCTCCTATTCTATACCTACCTAAACGTTATATTCTTGATTAATAGATGAACGTTTTTAAGTGGACTCCTCTCACACATTCTTACCTCTTTTCTCTAAAAAAAAACGGTTGAGTATCCAAGTTGTTTGGATTGGGTTATGACCTTTGCCTTGGTTTTCGACTTCTAATCGTCTTTGACTAACGGATGTATTAAGAGGATTTGCAATTTTGAAATTTCATATTCTAGTTGTTTAGTTGTTTGATCAAATGAGGTTGATGAAATGTTTTATGAGGTGAAATCTAAATACAAAGAGGTAGACTTTTTCACATGTCCATTACTAAAACAACATGTTATTCTATTTATATCTTTTTAATTAATAAATAATGTAAACATATAAATAGTGGGCACAATTGTAACTATCTTCCACCACAAAAAGAATGCTCACAACTAGGCAAGTTGTCGACGAAAGAGTGGTGCTAGTGTATCACTGATTGCCCAGTATAAAATATTTGAGACGTCTTCTAATGAGATACGTGGAGAATATCTTCAAGTACATCCAGACTTTTCTTAATCCATGTATAAGAGATATTTGAGACGTCTTCTAATGAGATACGACGAAAGAATACAATATTTCTATAAATACATGTATAAGAGAGATCTTGAATATATGAAACTATATCTTTTGTATCTTCATATATTCTGCAATATCTGCGAATATCTTCAAGTACATCCGGACTTTTCTTAATCGTCGGATCTCGTATTCTCGATCCGCCTAATATTCTCCAC
>BEHA01006717.1:122814-149958 GCA_002897215.1 Eschscholzia californica subsp. californica | reverse complement strand
GAGAGCTCAGCAGCCAAAGCCCAAGGATGAAGACGATTCAAATGGGCGAAAAAGGGATGAAGAGTAGGAAAAACTGGATGAGGGGTTGGGGCGGGAGATGCATGTCCTCATCCGCCACAACTTAAGGTAATGGTATGCTTCTATTCTCTCTCGGTTACACTTTAAAACAATGTATATATTAATCACAATAGTGTAATTATAAATCAGGGTCCTAACATTAATTATCACAAAATGATTAATAGATATAAAATATGTTTTTAGGTCTAAGTTGATTTCAGATTATTTTTTTTTGCTTGACTCAGTCTAAGTAGTTGATTCATACTGCTTTTAGGTTTCTATGGGCGCCTACTAAAAGAATATTTTATCTGATAAAATAACATATTTTATATTAAAAATATTTTATTTGATATTTTAATATGTTGATAAAAATATTTTATCTTAAATATATGTTGATAAAAATATTATCTGATAAAAAAATATTAAAAACATATTGATAAAAACTCATTAATCTGATAAAATTTTTAATATTTTAAACTCATAAATATTAAAAAATATTAAACTCGTTAATATTAAAAATATCAACGAGGAAGAATACCTCTCTCTCTCTCTCTCAAGAACAAACACACAAGGGGTTCATAAAAAAAAAACAAAGACAAGTACAGTGCCGTTCAATTGTGGTATATGTAATAAATTACTTCATATCACTGTAGCAGAAGCTCAGATACATATAAGTTATAAAATCAGTCGAGAGCTTAGCAGCCAAAGGAAGAAGACGATTTAAATGGGGGCGAAAAAGGGATGAAGAGTAGGAAAAACTGGATGAGGGGTTGGGGCGGGAGATGCATGTCTTCATCCGCCACAACTTAAGGTAATGGTTATCTCTCGGTTACACTTTAAAACAATATATATGTTAATCACAATAGTTTAATTATAAATCAGGGTCCTAACATTAATTATCACAAAATGATTATTGTTTAATAGATATAAAATATGTTTTTAGGTCTAAGTGGATTTCATATTTTTTTTTTTGCTTGACTTAGTCTAAGTAGTTGATTCATACTGCTTTTAGGTTTCTATGGGCGACTACTAAAAGAATATTTTATCTGATAAAATAACATATTTTATCTAAAAAATATTTTATGTGATATTTTAATATGTTGATAAAAATATTTTATCTTAAAAATGTGTTGATAAAAATATTATCTGATAAAAAATATTAAAAATATGTTGATAAAAATATTTTATCTGAAAAATATGTTGATAAAAATATTATCTGATAAAAAATATTAAAAATATGTTGATAAAAATATTATCTGATAAAAAAAATATTAAAAACATGTTGATAGAAACTCAGTAATCTGATAAAAATTTTAATATTTTAAACTCATAAATATCAAAAAATATTAAACTCGTTAATATTAAAAATATTTCTAATATTAATATTTAAGTATTAAAAATATTAAAAATATTTTAAAGTAATTGATATTAAAAATATTAAACTCATTAATATTAATGAGATTAATGTGATATTTTAATATTAAAAATATTTTTATCACATAAAAAATATTAAAATATTTTAATATTAATGAGATAAAATATTGAAATATGTTGAGAAAATATTTTTATCTGATTAAAAATATTAAAATATTTTATGTGATATTTTATCTGATAAAATAACATATTTTTATCTTAAAAATATTTTATGTAATATTTTTTGTGCTAAAAGTTGATTCGCATATTCTTTTAATCACATAAAAGAATAAAATATGTTTAATCAGATTATTAGTTAAAGTGGACATAAAATATGTTTAAATCACATATTTTATCGAAAGACTAGTAGTTGTATAAAATCATATCAAGTCATCAATATTTTTTCAACTAAGACAAGTTGTATAAAAAAAATCGTATATAACCTCATTCTATTACTGAAATCAAACTATCAAAATAATGCATTCAATTGTACAAATCTTGCATAAACTAATTCATTAATTTAATTGTCAATAACTCAAATATTTCAAGCTTGTAAAATATCAATACTGATAGTCATGTATTTGTATTCCTGGTTAAAAAAAAAAAACTATTTCCTCCATTCGCTTTTTACAATCTTTCACCAAATGCAACCTTGTATATCAAAGAAAAATAATATGTCAGTATATATAAATATAAACCAATTGAGTAAGAAAAGTAAGCGAGATGTTTGATGCACCCGAAAAGGTTGCACACCCAAGCGGAGGTATCAAGTAGTAATCCGGCAAAACCGGAGTCGATCCAAGGATAGGAAGGTGATTTGGATATCGAAGGGTCTTGTCCCTCGGTCTAGGTATCACTAGCTAACTTAGACTAAAAAGGAAAGGAAACAAAGATAAATGGGGATTTGATCGAATAAGGTGATAAGAGAATAAAGCAAACAAGTAAAATAAACTAAACTAAACTAAACAATAAAAGTAAACGGGCGAGAGAGATTCGAGAGAAGAGTCGGAGGAACAAGAGTCGGGAGGCGGTAAGACTCGATTCGGGCAACAAATAAGTGAGAGAGGTGTCGAAGTCCGGGAATCCATAATGATAATCTTACGACTACGTATGATCCAATCTAATGTGTCGAAGTATAATCGATGTTCGACTCCTAAAGTAGATGTTTCTAAGTACTACGTATATCCGGAGATCATACCTAGTCAAACAAACGCCTAATTCGGTTAATCGATAATCGAATCAAATGAACATCAATTCATAATCAAAACATCAAATCATATTAAACATAATCACAAATTCATCACATTTCATCTCATATAATCGACACACTTGATTTAGCTAACATGGTGAATAAGTAATAAATGAAAAGAAATGATAAGAGAAATCCCCCTTTTTCGATGTGGCTCAAGGCTAGGTTCGTCGAGAAAAATGAGTCTCTAAGCGTAGTCGATCTCCCCGTAGCGATTTTCTGGATTTCCCTTTAAAAATGCAATTTGGGTGTCCCCGAGTAAAAATCAGATTTCCCCATAGCACTCATCATCATCTTCTCCATCTCAAGAACATCTACCATTAAAGCTTCATCAAGCTTTCTCTCTCTAGAGATTTTTCACCCAAAATCAAATCAAACTACATGGGAAGATAGATCAAGACATGGGAAGTAAAAGCCCTATGGCTTCGAATCAAGAAAGTTGTCGGAAAGTCTAGAAAAATCCGATCAAAGTTTGAGACATTTCCGGCCAAACCCTAGATCCGGCCAAATAGCTAAAATCCGGCAAGAGGGGAGCGTCCCTTGCGGTCCCGCGCGTCCCTAATGCAGTCCCGAGCGTTACTCCCGTGCCGGCCAAGACACCCGCAGCTGCTGTCCCGAGCTCCATGAAGCTGCTTCTTTCTCGTTCCGGTTGCTGCGGTCGCTGCAACTCGTGGCTGCTGCTGTGCGCTGGTCGCGTCCCGTGCTCCATGGCCATCCCGAGAGCTGCTGCCGGAAGCAGCCCGAGCTGCTGTTGAAAGCAGCCCGAGCTGCTGTGAAGACAGCAACTCGGCCGGCTAAGCTAGGCCGGCCTAGTGTGCTGGCCGGCCTATGCTTGGCCGGCCCTCCTCCTTCTTCCTTCTTCCTTCTCTCTTTCTAGCTCTCAACCCAACCAAATCCTTCAAACTCAAGAACCCTAAGTTGTAGCCTCTTTTTTCTCTCAAAACTTGTGTATTGTTAGAATGATGAATGAGGAAGAAGATGAATAGTATATTTGACTCAAACCCTAGACTTAGTCAACCTTGACTTTGACTCAAACTTGGGTCCATTGGGTGCCTCCAAAATCTCTTCCTTCTTTCATCTTCTTTGGGCTTGGGTTTTATTCCTTCATATCTAGGCTCTTGGGTTTTAGACTTAGGCTTTTATCTACACTTGGAAATCAAGGGGGGTGCCTTCATAGAATCTTTGTTTTAAGACCGAACCTCGACTTCTTTCTTTCACAACTTCCCCGTCCGAACTCGGAATGGACTTCCGTTTTCACCGTTGGACTCGTCTTTGACTCTTCTTGTCATTTGATTTGGTTGAAGTCTTTTTCTCTTGTTTTCGACACATGAAATGATAGTGACAATTCGTTTCCTTTATTCCGATTTACATGTTTAACTCCAAAATAGGTACCTAGCATGAAAAACACATAAAATATTATTGATAACACTTGAAAAGGGACTAATTAGTCTAAGTTAGGCTCTCCAAATGTGACATTTTCGTGTCACATCAATGTTCTTGTCCTAACAATGGTCAATTGAAAATTAGTTCGATTCAGTTATGCAATATAGCAATTTGTTAGTAACTAGACACATTAATCTATTTGTGTTACAAGTGATTGAGACATCAATCCAATTTATAGACATGAAACAGATATGCATATCATATTAAACTAATTGTTTCATTCATAGTCTAGACTAAGCAATCGAATTAACACCAACGTAACTAGCAGATCAACGAGTAATATTAAATTGTTTCATTCATAATCTGGAGCAAGTACTACTACTAAATAGATATATTTCAGACAACATAATGTATTCAGTAACCTTCTGTCCATGACAACCACAATAACACGTGATTGCAAATTCTGCAACCTATGATTCAAAAACAATTGATAGAAGTATTTCTCTTTACAACTTAAGTGTACTTAGAAGGTAGAAGACTGATACTTGCCTCTCTTATAAGTGGACTTCTGGAAATAACAAAATGGAACACGAAATGAAAATATAGGAGTTTATTTAAATAGAGAAGTTGATAACGAAATTCACACATATTACTGGTTAAAAGAGTATATAAAAAAAGGAATGAGACAATAATCACCTGTTTGCCAATAATAGCAATTGAAGGTATAGGGAGTAGCCATGGCACCAAATGCTTTTCCGAGCTGCATCTGAGATGGGGGAAGTAATCAGCCACAAAAAACAATTTGGTAAAATGAAGTAGGAGAAGAGTTTTTGTTAGAAAATGTAACTTTTCTCTGATATATTACCTTCCAAGCTAGATATCTGTCCAGCCAATCTGTAATTGCGGCAGCGACAAAAATGCATGTGGTAACTGTTGTCGCCCAGGAGTCGGTCATACAGAAAGCTAGTAAAGAAGTTAATGTGTTAGGTCCAAAATAACAAACATATATAACATAAAAGCACTTTAACTATCGACAAAGATGTCAATGTTCAAATATTAAAAAAGTTCGGGTAACAACTAAATCGGATTGCAATCTCCAATTTCGTCAAATGTTTCGAACATGAATCGTATTTTCAAGTACGCCCAATTTGGACCAACCGACAACTTCTTATATTGGGTAGGCATACGAATCAACATCAACAAGTATCACCAATATTACATAATCAATTTCCAAACATTGCAACCTCAAATGACTTACCAAACATTATATCTATTGGAGCTTCATAGATGATTTAGAAAATCAATTCTCAACTTTATATTTAATGAACATCACTAGTGATCTTGCTATAGCTTTACGATTTTATTATAATTCCTACACTTATCGATTCAGTATAAACATCATGAGAAGAATTTCTTTCTTCCATCTAGAGTCGTTCATATTCACTGTCAAGATTTTACTTCAAATTTCGATATTTGGTGAAAATCTTTTCAGACCTCAAATATTTAGCTATTAATTTTGAAATAAGTAAATTGTGAAATAATAGCTCTTACTTTCAGCATTATCCTGGCCTTTTCAACCTCAAGAGGGTTGGGCTGACTTGCACCAAAAACGAATACTGAATGAATATACTAAATGAATACTGCCCTATTGACAAGGTGGATCACGCTATTTACAAGTACCTCCTTAATCAGAGTATCTGTGTGAAATATTTCGGTATCATCCAAGTCCTTCCTACATTATGTGATGGTGGGAAACCTTTTTTTGATTGACCTTTCGGGATTCCCCTACATCTCCCTGCTCCAGGAACAGCACCACCACGTCACATGGGTTTCTAATTCCCACGACCTTGTCCTCCACAACCTCCTCGACGAGGGCCTCCCAGATCCTCACCATCCCTCCGGATGTCCTCATGAGAAATCTATTAATCGATTAAATACCTGGATACTTACTAAAAATCCTTAAAATCACGGGGTAATTTCTATATAGGTTAAAATAATATAGAAAATAAGTGAAAAAACATACAACATTTGAAAATCATTATTCAGGTAAAAAAGTGTGCAAGTACTAAATTCTTTGTCATTTTCTGTAACTAAATTCTTTTATTTTTACTTAAACTTTAAATCGATATAACTTTTGTTTCAGATGTCGGATTTCTATAAAATTTATATATTCAGAAATGATTTTTTATTAGCTTTTTAACAAGATCTACTTTCAATATTTTTTTTTTCAAACAAGGTTGCAACAATCTGTTCTGCAAACGTGTTTGCAACAATCTGTTCTGCAAACATGTGTTTGCATTTGCGATATTGCAAACTGCGTTTGCATGTGCGATATTGCAAACTGTGTTTGCATGTGCGACAATGCAAACTGAGTTTGAAAACCCGAGCTGCTCTTAGATCTCTGGTGGTGGTGTTAAAGAGATCAAGAGATGAAAACCCGAGCTGCTCTATGGTGGTGGTGGAAAACTTGAACAAAGGAGAAGAGAGAGAAAGTGCAGAGACATTTAAAGAGAGGAATCGAAGATGAAGAAGAAGAAGAACCGAAGAAGAAGAAGAATGAGTGGGAGAAGAAGAAGAAGAAACCCTAAAGTTTATGATTTTTCTAGAGAGAAGATAGATTTAAATGGGTAAAGGTATTTAGGGAATGAATAAAATAGAAAATGACCTTAATAATAATTATCAATATTATTTTAAACCTTATGTATCAATACTCATATTATTTTGATAACTTTTAGTCAATACAAAATGTTACATGCTTTTTTAGTTATTATTAATAATATATCTACCTAAACAACCATTTTCCCTAAAATCACAGTTATAGCCTTGTCCTTAACATAATTTTTATACTTAGAAAGTAATGTAAAAAAACTCAGGAGTAAAATCTCTAGCAAGATCAGTAGTGGCAATAACAAATAACATTCTAGGGCAAGAAGTACCGCAAATTCATTTGTATGGGTAAGATCCTTATGAAGGTGATTGGTAATAAGGGGAATGACATCTGTTGATTCATTGAAAGATTGAGAAGCAGCTAAATACCTAATTTTCTTTTGGTTGAATTTAGTAGAACTCGTGACTTCAACGACATGGAAAGAAGCCCAAGTCATGTCTATGAAATAGATGGAATTGAGGTATGTTAATTTTTGGGTTATTTCCCAAACAACCCAAATTTTATGACCGACTTCCTGCCTAGTCACCTACTTTATCAAAAATACCTAGATGGCCCCCTTTTTCAGTTATCGTTATAACACCGTTAACTAGTAATCACCTCTCCTCCATCTCATCACCTCTCTCTGACATCTCATCTTCTCGCTACCTCATCGTCTTCCCCGACGAAGGTCGTCGGCCGGCGAATTTTCGGGCCGATGACCTTCAAACATCTTTCATATACCTCAACTTTCACAACGTTTTATTTTGGCAATTGTACATATAAAGTAACATTTCCTAAACCCTAAAAGAGATAAAGACCAAAAACTAACCTTCTAAGATGATGGCGCTGAGTAATCTATACCAAAATCAGACTCCTCGTCTGAGTAATCCTCAAGAGTAAGAATTAAGAACCCTTAAAACTTCACAAGAACACGGAGTTGGGATGCCGTAAAGATTGAAGAAGAGGATTGAGAGAAATTCTTAACGCCCGATTTGAAACCCAAGTTTTCAATTGATGATGAGTAAAGATTGTAACGGAACTCTTCAATGGGAGGATGAGGAAAGAGGCTTGAATCTGAAAAATCCATTTCTCCATTAACAGTCAGAAGTTGAATGATTTCCAGACGAATATACATAAAAAAAAAAATCGAATATATAAACGAAACACAAAAAGTATGAACTATACTTAAACATGATCATATATTCTAAACAAAATAAACTTTTACTTAAGAACAATATAAATTCTAAATAGAACAAAATAGATTGATTCAATGATGAAAATATACTTGTGTTTGTTCGTTGCGATCCAGAAATGACAAAGATTAACAAATTCCTTACCACCATCTTCAACTTCCACAAAGAAACCAGTCGTAAGATAACAATAAACCCCTCACTCTCTCTCTCTCTCTCTCTCTCTCTCTCTCTCTCTCTCTCTCTCTCTCTCTCTCTCTCGTTCTAACAAACATAACTCATAAAACAAAGAATTCAGAGATTGAAATACAACAATTGTATAAGAAAATAGCGGTAGGGCTTCCACTGTTCTACTTCCTCTACAAAGAAAAGCCATTTGAATGTTCATTTAAGTTTATGTTACCATAATTAAGTGGGAAGAAAGAAATGTTCAACCGGAAAAAGAAGATGAAGGGAAAGGGATGGTTTATTAAAAACAAAGTCCCATTTTCAGAGACTTGAACAATCAGTTTAGAAGAAACGATGAAAATGATTGTTAAAGAGAGGAAGAGGAAGGGTTTTGTGACACTATTCTACTTTTTTTTTGTTGAAACAACATTATTCTACTTAAGATATAGAGATTTGGATGGTCATTTTTTGGTAGAAGATAGTAGAATTTATTTTGTCCTAGTCAGCTTCTATTTATTGTGTCATAGTCAGTTTTGACCTGTTCAGTTTTGTTATATAGAAATACTAGGTATGACTCATGCCTCCGGCACGGATGCTCTTGTAGAGCAATTTGATTGTGGTAGTACCTGAACATATTAGAATTACACTTCTTTCATGTGATTATTAATTTGGGATGCAGAATATAACATGAAATGAAACATAGAGGTAAATGTTATCGGACCATTTATTTTAGTGAGGAGCTTACAATTTCTTGATGAACTGATGCTTATTCTACACATAGCAGTGGGAGTGGGTTTGCTATACCGATATACTGATGTATATATGGTAACTTACTCAACAAATTATTGTATTATCACTGATACTTGTTGAAAATTCCCCATGCACAATGTGTCCATTAAATATCTTTCATCACTAAACAATATAATATGAAAGAGCGCCCATATTTTCCCCTACGGTGCATACCTTCTCCAACTAAACAAACACTGTAGTGCCTTAATTTACATCAAGTTCAAAGTTGTATTTCTATAAAATTGAACAAAAGGATATCGTCAACCGACATCCTTCTCTGACTCCTATCTTCTAACTAACTAAGTACACAAAAACACCAAACTCACTCAATGGGTAGAGAGATTATATCACTAATCTCTGTCGACATATTCGAAAAACTATACCCTTTTCATGTCTTAGTTGACTTAGATCTGGATTGCCTCATTTGAAACAGATGAAATCGAGTAGTTGCAGCATCAGAGGGTGTCAGAGTTCATTTTTCCATCGAGGCGTGGAATCAAACATCTTCAAGATCTGAAATGGTAATAGAAAAAGTTTTTTCAAATGATTTCATATTTTTTTTAACATATTATACTGATTTAAACATCAAAACCTCTTTCGTTGAATCAAATTCTCATACCAACAACTAGCCTCTATTGAGGAGCAACGACACAGCCGGTATCAGATTCTCATCTTCAAGTAGATGAAGAGGCCGAGCAATACCAAAGGCTCCAACAAAGTGAAAGAAATGGAAACTGAAGATTAACCCACGTAAGTATCAGACCAGGTCAAAATTGAACACTGTCATCTAAAAAGTGTTAACTGCAGTATACCTTTTCCCCACGAAAACTCACAATCATTACAAAAAACTTCACTTAAACATCGAAATTGAAATTAGAATGGGTAACAATTAATATATCTTTAAATAGTGTTAATCCTAGATTCAAACAATTCATAGGCATCTACTTCCAAATTGAAAAAGTGAAAAGGTTCATTCATCTTTTGAGGAAAAACCAACTGTAAAATGAAAAAAATGGTTTATTTTTGTCTCACCAAAACAATTTTGGATGATTCTCGTACAAGTACAGGCAAGAAACTCCGCAAATTGTTTATGCTACAAAAGAGAGTAAAAGGTTTGTATGAAATTAGATTTGATTAGATAAGTTTATGAAATAAGAATCACCGAGATAGTAAGAAATAACAGAAATTATATGTGCATTTGATCTCTCTAATTCAAAATGAAACACTTGCTCTGAAGTAAGTTTCACCAAAACACCACGTTCATGAGATTAACCTACATGCAATTTTCAACCTAAAAATCGACATACGACGAAGAATTTACATCAGATTTATGACATATGATGAATAACTACATTATGTCAAATTATATTAGATTTGCATAATAGCGATATATAGGTTATAAAAACAGTTAAATTCTACGCAACCTGATACACAACATACGCTTATAAGAACCTATAAAACTATACCAGGATTCCATTACAAAAACTTAAACACATACATGACAACACCTGAAATTTGATGAAGAATTAAACTATACAACAATTTCTATGAGACAGTGAACAATCCAAGACGTTTTTTGGTTCTAGGTAATAAAACCCTAAATAAAATAAAATAAAACCCTTTGATTTTTCAATGTTGTTATCATGAACACCTAAAGATGTTACTAATAGTAGCCTTGGGTGTCCTAATTAAACCAAGCTATTATGATATATGATGAGTGTTTGTTAAGGTACTCAAATGAATCTTTCTCAATTATGCAGCCTAAACCTGATATTTGTTTATATAATACTGTTTGTGTCACAAACCCATATCACTTAATATGGTATTAGGCGAGGCACTGGATAATACTGTTAAAGAAGCTACATCTAATGGTACTTCTTTTAAGAATTATGCAATTGGAGATAAGAATTCTACTCATTTTAAGAATATACATGGGTTAGCACAGTCCACGTCTCTTACATTTCAAACCATGCTCAACACATAATAGAAATGCTAACTTTCGAGATAACACAATCGCCTAAAACCATGACTCAAAATTTACCATAACTCCAAATTCAAATATTCAAAACAAGGTTAACCGTGTCAGTAAAGTGTACACAATTTCAATCTACTAATCGTAAAATTACATAGACGCACCGTCAAAAGCAGACATGATTATTCATCAGATTCCTTATGAAAGACCCACTGTAAAAATAATCCAAAAGGGATGAAATGCAAAACCCAGATTCTTGAGTATTATACGAACACATGTATATAGGAACCTTCAAAAAATTTCACGAACAATTAAAAGCTTTTGAATACAAACCAACCCCACATAACACAACCTAATATAATAGCTTACTTTTTCCTAGACAAATGATGAATTAGATAGATAACAACATCCATATGCATACGAAAAATTAGACTATCACCTAAATATCATAACTCTAAATTTACCATGACTGTAAATTCAAATACCACATCAAATGTTTGACTGTTTGGAAACAACATTAACCATGTGATCAGAACATTAACACATCAAAATGTACACAATTCCAACCCATGTGATTTACCAATAAAAAGATTACCTTCGAAACCGGACTTGATTATTCAACTTGGCTTTCGGATATCGCTAATGAAAAAGTAATTTGGTTTGTGGTGAAGATGACTTCTCAGTTATTTGTATGGGGGAAAAATAAAAACATAACTCATGTTATTTTCTTACTTTATCTTGTCAATGAAAAATACTATAAATGTTTTATTTCATGATATCCACTGTAGAAACAATCCTAGCTATTTGGATGAGTTGGATTATACAATTAAAATATTTTAAATACAAACCAGCCCCAACATCATTTCTCTTAGACAAATGATCAAACAGATAGATGAGAACCTCCATAACACAACACAACAACCTAATATAGTATCTTAATCTCTCTTAGACAAATGATCAAACAGATAGATGAGAACCTCCATAACACAACACTACAACCTAATATAGTATCTTAATCTCTCTTAGACAAATGATCAAACACATAGATGACAACCTCCATAACACAACACAACCTAGTTTCCGTGAAATAATCCAACATGTATAAAAGCTTAAAATCTTTTGAATACAAACCAACCTAAATACAACTGATCAAACAGACAAACATAGAAATTAACCCAAATACAACTGATCAAACAGACAAATGCCTCTGACTCCAATGATATAGTGTCCTGATCAAAACAGAAAACAAAAATTCCCTAATCACTTACTGTTTAAAAAATGGGAGAGATGATTTGAACAAAAAAAATTCCTAATCACTTACTGTTAGATGATTGAAATTCTCCAAGGGATTTAGATGATTGAGACATTTTAGAGTGAGACATTTTATAGTGGAGAAGAATGATTGAATTAAGTGATTCTTAATTCCCAAAATCTAATATTTTGTAACGATTGGCGTTAAAGATTGAGGGGAAAAGGATAGATATGCGTTAATTCAATCTGGCTAAATACCAGAGATATGCGTTAGAGAAATTCTTATTAAAGCAAATGGTTGATTGTTTGAAGGAGATACGCTTTGGGGGTCATAGATAGATGCTCTCGGCGCCAATGGTTGATAATAACGTTCATTCGATAGAAGATTGATTTGAATGGCCCAACATTTGATTGGAATGTTGACATAACTACTAAAGTGTTGATCCAACAGTTGATTTTAAGAAATACTAACGGGTTGATCCAACATTTGATTTAAAGAATGATATTGATACTAATTATAACGCTAATTATAATGGAAACAATCGAATGGTTGATATCATTGTTGATCTGAGAAGGACGGCTGGATTTATCTCCAATGTTTGTCCCAGTCAGCACTTTTCAACCTGTTTTATCTAATAGACTAGGTATTACCCGTGCCTCCGGCACGGACGACATATATTTCATAGGGAAATGTTACAATTACTTGGACTTTCTTACGAGGATGACATGCTGAATCATCCGGATAAAAGACTGGTCCAGATTGTAGTCAACCTTTGAAAAACTGTCTTTTGGTGAAAGTGAGTCAACATACCATCCTCTAAGTAATTCTCTGAGTAATTGGAGCATCTCCATACTACTACTACCATAATTGTCCATGTTCCATTTGAGAAAGCACAAGGTTCTTACCGAACGCAAATATAATTGTCCATGTTCCATTTGAGAAAGCACAAGATTCTTACCGAACGCAAATAAGATATACATTTCGAGCTACATCCTCAAAGGTTTAAGGAAAATCAATTATAATATAATTGTCCATGTTCCATTTGAGAAAGCACAAGGTTCTTACCGAACGCAAAATATTGATGGTGGCCTCCTGCGCTCCAACATCTTCGATGGTCACCATAAGCTATACATTTTGAGCTACATAAGGTTTTATTGTGTACAATCTCTTGCATGTTGGAATATTGCAAGTAGACAATTTTCCCTCTTATCTGTGATATGAGATCACGGATATAGCCTGGTTTAGATCTACCTTAAAGAACAACATGATACAAACAACTGAGCAGGAATGTTTGTAAACCAAACAAAAAGGAAAAAGAAATCACTGAGTAAAGTTGTTAGTTACAAATTCAATAAAGGCTTAATTCAGCTTCAACATTGCACTTTGTGTTGAATTTTTTTTAATGGCTTCCCTAGTTCAATGAGCTCCTCTTTGTCCAAATGGTTTTCCAATTGACTTCCTGTTCGAAAAATTGAGTCTCACCGTGCGGTTTGTGAAGATGTCGAATATTTCGCTTGCTTGCATCTCATGTTTTCAGGTCTAATATAAAGTCTCAAATTTGTTTTCTAAATCATGAATATTAACCTTGTCCACAAAAGTTCTAGCATGTACAGTTTTATATTGTGTTTATCCAAGCCATATTTGTTCATTAAAAGATCAAGGCAAAATATCTAAGTTTAGATTTAAACAGATATGATAGTAACAATAGTATCAAAATATTAGACTAAAAGCTAATATTGAGGCGTTGTTTACATAAAAGGCTTGTAATCTTGAACATCTAAGCAAAGTTTGTTTCCAGGTTTAGTGGTTTAGCCTGTAACTACGTGATAGTTGTTGGCCCCATAGCCTACCAATTTCAGCTCAGACATTTAAGGTCTGACACCACACCACTTTACGGACACTCGCTTATCCTTACCACAACAGATCCCATTATTTGAGGTCAACCTTCAAAAACAAAGATTTATTTCTAAGTTAAGAAATAAGTTATTTGTACTTGGAAAGGCTACAAATTTCAGAAGACTAACCTCATCAAATACAACTGGAACCGCTAGAGGATTTCCTAAAATTCCTCATTCAGCTTCAGTTAATGTTGGGCATGCCATTAAAGTAATATTCAGAGGATCTACGCACTTAGTTAGCCATCCATAAGGGAAAAATATTAACTCGTTACACTTGGAAGAATAGAATATGACCCTCCAATGCTAGCCCACTAACCCAACACAAGAAAATGACGAAAAATATTTCTGACGATAAGAAAATCAAGTAAATTAGTACAAGATCAAGGATTTTACCACAAGTTCAGCCTGTGCAATAGTTTTTTTTTTTTTTTGCATAAGTCAGCAGGTTTTAAAGGAAAACCAGAAACCCAAACAAGAAACCAAGAAGAAAAGAAAGAGACCCAAGGTCTTACAAGCTAGAACATCTAGCAAACAAAACAGAAGCTAGTAAATAAATGCTACTTCATTCTTCTCCTCACAAAGCCATTTTTATCTTCAAGAATTAAACGTTTGATGTCCTCCCCAAGTGCTGCCACACTTAAGAGAACAGTGCCCTGACCAAGATGAGCTCTAGAAAGCAGATCTGCCACACTATTAGTTTCTCTAAAAACATGCTTGACTGTGCACTGCTCAAGCATCCCCATACACGGAGAATATCATAAGATAATGTACTGATTAGGTCTAATTAACACATGCATGTTATTGTTATACTTCTCAATTATGTCTCTAAGCATATTTTTCATCTTTCCAGCAATGTGACCGCACCCTTTGCATACTCGATGATAAATTAAAAATTATAACACAGAAGATAGTATTAATAAGTCAATAAAATTAATTCATTACTAAGACATGACTCTGTGCACCCTAACACATTATATCAATGTCTCCCACCAAACCCGTGTCTGAATCTATGTTACTTTAGTTATCAAAAAATTAATTGGAACCACAACAGTAATATCAAGAGAAGTTGCATAAATACGTGGCGAAAGCTCAAAAGCTAACATTACATCTAAGAAACAGTTGTCAGACCTGATTAAATATTTCATTCTACTGTATCTCTGTTCATCTCTTCTTGAATTTTGACCACTATTGCTTCACAGCATATAATATATCCTCTTTTGGTACATAACCAAGTGCATATAATATATCCTCGCATTGTTATACCTTGTTTTTTAGACAAAAATAACATCTATTGATTGATAATTAAAAGAGATACATTGATGTTACGGTGAGATAGAGTGCAGTTTGGAAAACAAGTAGCTACAGTTGTGTTGTTCTTCCTAGAGTTAACAGCATGGTTATGAGGTTTACTGTTTAACTTACTATTTACATGCACAAAGGAGATACTAGTAAAGGATGGGACTAGCTTCTGGACTTCTTTCAAAATAAGTTTAGAGCTCTAGAGGGTAAGATTTCTCCTCCCATTCAACAAGTTGCTGACATTGACTGAGTTGCCTTCCGGAATACTTGTTGGGTGCCATGATTTCTCGACCACCACTTCAGAACTAGATGTAGTTCATACCTCATCCAAAAAACCAAATGGAAAAAGAAATTTATAGCTTCAAAAAAGCCACACAATTTCTTAAGGGCGGAATCAAAAGATTCCAAGATTACCCCTCAGTATTCTCTCGATAGAGAAGTCATGTCCCATCGCAATCCGATTAGATCGCGATCGAACACCTGGTAAATAGGGTCGCTAACTATGTATGAGTTGAAAGACTCAACGAAGTCAGCAGAATCGTGCAAACAAGCTGCAAAGGGTGAAAGGTGAAGTAGAGAACCATAGTTGGCGAGAAATATGGTCAAATTTGAGGCCACCGTTGTAGTGCTAACCAAGATGGGAGGAGCCCGGTACCGTAACAAGTGCGGAGATAAACCGATATAGACTGTAGCTTCAGAGAAAGCTGGTAGTCCCAAAGGAGTTTTAGAACTAAACCTTGACCGTTTACCTAGGTCAAAAGGCTGACCGAACATATAGAGTACCCAAACCCTTTGTATTATTCCTGGATCAAACGACTGGCCCAAATAGTGGAATAAACAAGTCCAACAATAAAATATGATTTTAGGCCACCAAGCTATCCCAAAGCCCACTATGGGGTACGACCCATGTACTGAACTAGAATATAACATACGCCACACGTGTAACTCCTCGGGTTAACCATTGCTGTGTCAGTGACATGTGCACTATCTTCTTCCCCCAAACTATTGTTGTTGCCGACGTTGGAGGAGAGCTCGGACACCATCAAGGCATGGTAAAGAAAATCAAATAGGTAAATGAAATATGGTTGTTCCATTTGAGGGCAACAAGTCTCCAGAGAAGAAAGCTAAGAAAGACTAATCCTAGAACTCTCTTAAGGGTTACAAACACTTAAAAACAAACAAGAAAAAACTGATACAAAATGATTGGGGTCAGGGGTACCCTTATCTCCGGCTGTTTCCAGCCAAGATCCATGATTGATGCAAAAAAGATTAGAATGAGAAGGAGTTGAAGGTAGATCTGGTTTCTCTCTCTAGAAAATGGAAAAAATGTTAATAGAAAGGGTTTTTAACATGATAAATCTATACCGAAATCTTAAGAAATGATAAGGATCAGACCCTAGAACGATCAATACAAGGTTTTCTCAATGATCTTGGTAGAAACTATTTGGATCTACTTTCTCTCTCTAAAGTTAGAGAGAGAAGCTCTCGGTTCTTTGGCCTACAACATAGTGAGAAATGAAATGTTAAAGCCAAATGAAGTTCAAAATAACCAAGCATCCAACGTAGAGAGATGCTACAGAAATTGAATCGAGCATTGAGGAAAAACTAACAACTCTTTTTTTTTTGTTGAAACAGGAAAAATTAACAACTCATTCGATAAAATTATTTTAATCAATTAATAAAAGAGGAAATCCATAATCATAAAAAATATTACATTCGACTCGCTAAAAGATTTAGTTTGATTTCATCACTGCAACATAATGAAGTGAGACATAAAATTATGATTATAGGGTTTTTTTTCCTCCTTTCTTCTTATCCAGAAAAATTAGGGTTCTTGAGAAAGAAAGAAAGAAGAACTAGAAAAAGAGAGAAGATTTTTCGCAAGAATATAAAACAGAAAACCCAATCTAGATAATACATCAACACAAAAAAACTGATCACCGCTATAAGAAAATCAAGTAGGTCTTACCAGCTTTTGGGATCGTTGTGTTTCTGGAGTTGTTCAAGAAAATACGTATGTCAAGCAATTCCTCTACCATTCGCTTTTCCTGCTTCAAATAATGAAGATTTTGGGGGTTTCGCACCAGGAAATAGTTATGGTGAAAGAAGAAGATTCGATGAGTTATGGCAAAAAAATAAGAGGGAAGATTAGGGGTAATACCCTGTTTCGAAAGATGAAGAAACTACGAATCAAACTGTAGTGCCTCAAATCCCAAATATCAAGCTAACCGCCTTGAAATTGAAGGTTTGAGACCTTCAAACTGGATCCTTGAGCAACGCCCACCATGAGTGCGCAACCAATACCTGAAAAACAGTAGCTGGGTTAAACCCAACTGTAGTAGATTTCCACAAACCTGAGTCTCGGGTAGGCATGCTCAATCCCCAATCAAGGAAGCATTGCATTCATATTCATTATTGACATTATCTGAAATTCAATGGTGAATAATAACATAACCTATCAGATTTATCCAATCCCTCTCGAAACTAATAATTTATGTCCTTTGATTAATTATTAGGTTTTCAGGTTCTCGTATTCTAATCCAATACTAACCCTGATAATACAACCATCTTTCCTCTTTTTCCAGCAGATATAAAATATCATTCCTTTAACTAAGGTAAACCTTTATAGCACCAAGCTTAACATGTACGTCGACAAACACATTATGTCAAAAGCCACAATCATCAAACACTTGTTGGGTATCTCAGCCGAATACACAACAAAAATTGGCTCTTATCAAGAATAACAAACAAGTTCACCAAACAATTCAAATCAACCTCACGTGACAAGTCAGAAGGAATGATGCTCATATTAGATCCTCACGTGGATCGCAACCTTAAACAAGCAAATAATAATAATAGTTAACAAACATAAAATCACTACTAGAAGGTATATACCTACGAGATACCTTGCCTAAAGAATAGAAACCATATGGATTATCTCAATAAATTCGTCCATTAGAGACTGTTCTGACACTTTGTACGAAAACAATCATAACTCCGCACTCGAAATTCGGATTAGTGAACCGTTTGAACTACTAGAAAGTAGACAAATATAACTTTCCAACCATATAAGAATAACACCAAGATTAATCATATATCAACACCAGATTCACTTTTAATACAGACCGACGTACAGTGGAGACTGTTCTGACACCTTGTACGAAACCTATCGTAACTCCGCACTCGGACTAATGAAACGTTTGAACTACTAGAAAGTAGAGGAACATACCTTTCCAACCATATAAGAATCACACCGAGATCCATTATCTATAAATACCAGATTCAAGTTTAATCTAAATCGAAATACTATCCTCTATAGATGTTTTATGGAATTCTAGATAAAACTAATGTTTGAACCATTTAATCGTTCTTTAATGTGATTAACGATACTAAACCTATCATAGAATAAATTGAAAGAGCCTACAAAAAAATTAGGAGATGGGAAACCTACCTCCTTTCGCCTTAGATGACTTTAAGACCACAACCATGCCTTGTTCTCTCACTAGAGAACTTTATCTCCATCACTTTTCTTCTTTATTCCTCCTCCCTTCACTAAGGAGCGGCTGCACCCTTTTTCTTTTCTATAGGTTTTTCTTTAAAAGTGAAGAAAAAATAGGGTTTTAAACCCACTAGTATTTTATCTAAACAAAACTGACCTAGACTTTTGTTATTTTCACCCAATTTGATATATAAAAAAAATAGGGGTGTTACACAAACAGATACATTTAAACTGAAGAAGGAATCATAAATTGACTGAAGAAGGTTCATAGTGAAGACGGATCGAAGGGAGAGTTGTAACTGAAGAAGGAACCATAAATTGTTTGTAATGCTCCAAAGTGATGATTTTAATTGAGTAATTGAAGAACTTAATGGAGAAGGAGGAAAATTGTGCCCAAGGTGTCGAATTTGTAACTGAGGAGGGAAGAGCCAGTAGTGCTCATGTGCTCTGGGCGCCAATAGCATGAAGATAAGTTTGAAGAACTCTACAGTCCCTATAACGCATACAGAATTGAATTTTGGATTTAAAGGAGACATTGAAGAATTGAGGGTGAACGTGTTACGCCTTAAACTTAATTAGAAGAATCCAAAGGTTGATATTAGTGCTGATCTGAGACGGACGATCGGACTTATCTCTTGGTTTGTCCTAGTCAGCATGTTTCAACATGTTTTATTATATAGATCCGATGGACGATTGATCATAACTACAAGCACAACATAATTGAAAGTGAATACCAAAGTCTAATCCATCATCTTCATGCCCCCATGAAAACGATACAATGACAATCTGTGACTCACATACAACAAGTGAAAGCTCTCAACCGAAAGTTCAACAGTACCAAATTCTCATATATCTAATATGTACTGTGATCGCACTCTAATCGTTTAATTATGTATATATATAACTTTCAACAACAAAAAAAAGTTCCACTTTCAATGCTTTTTTCACAAAAAAAAAACGGAATCTGTAATGAAGAAGTTGCCTTTCAATGCTTTTTTCACAAAAAAAAAACCGGAATTAGTAATGAAGAAGTTGAGAGAGATGATAAGTTATAAGAGAGACGCTGAGTTTAGAGAAAGAGAGAATTAAAAAGTCGTTTGGTTTAGAGAAAGAAAAGTTAAGAAAGAAGGTGAGTTTATCATTGGGTAATTTAAGAAAAACAAAATACAAAACAACTTACTTGATAATTAGAGATAAAATTTTCATATGAATGTACAAGTGCAATGCCTCGATTCCCGTGTCAATTTAGGATCCCATCTGATACGTCACCTTATTCAGACTTTCTTGATCTCCGAGTACAACTGTAAAAGACAAATAATTAATTCTTAATCCGTTTGAACACGACCACACATTTTCAGTTGTCACTCATCAAGTGGCCTTGAGACACTTTTGACCTAATGTGATTAGGATGACACAATCCATTCTTGCGCTCCCACTAAACTTCATGTGTATCCTGTCCTTCCCAGTATCTGTCTTTATAACCTCCTTTTACGGCGCAGTGTTTGACGGAACCAAAGTCGGGCATTCCTTACATAAGTTGAGTGGAGCACTCAAGTTTTAAGGAATCTTTCCAATCTTGTATTTTGAGAAGTATTTGACGTTCATCAAGAGTGATGTACTTCTCATTAGAGGGTTATCCAGTGTATAAACCTTTTACACACCCACGTAGTCGAATCGAATACACTATTCCTATAGCCCATGAAACTGCGCTATCCCATCGACTCCTGTACTAGTCTTCATGAGTCATTGTTGTCCATGCAATAACCTGGACTAGTGATTTGACAATAAATATTCCAAGTTCACTTAATAAGGTTTCATTCATCAGATCACGTATCTGACAAACCTATTCGGAATGTTTTATCATCAATGGACTGTCGTTTAAACACTAAACCAAATTTAGACGACTTGTGAAATAACTCTATTATTTCTGATAACGAGAGTAGTAAATCTGAGCCTCTTCCGTAAAACTCTTTTTTATCCACTCAGTTTTACTTGTGGAGGTTTATTCCAAATTTACCTCATGCCTTAGGCTGTGTATGAATCTCATACTATGTCTTAGGTGACAGTTTAGTTTGACTACCGTGGTAGTCGGTTTTAAACTTTGCTTATTATCAATTAATTTGAAGATTGATATCTTTAACCTTGATAATATCTAGTAATCTTTACTAGAGTTAAGGCTTTTAATTTCTTATGTAGAATTTACAACGGTTACGGCTTAAACACTTTCAAGCCTACTTTCCTTCCATGTCTGGAAGTTTGCTACGATGACTATTTGTACTACTTTCATCCTTTAGCATTCTAGGATGTTTCAGTAGTGTTTCGGGTTTCCAATCCGAATTGGATGTCTAAATGCTAATCACGTTCAACATGACTTGACTTTATGTTTTCAAAGATAAACGTCTCTCTCATGCGTGCTTGCTCATCGGTGTCTTTTCAAACTCCGATTTGGCAACTCTCTTTGTCATGAGTTTTGCGTCGAAATTCTTTTAAACTTTTCCGAGTCTTAGATTTTCTGTTTCGGATCTCAAGCATCTCAGTGTACTGAGTCTCTCTAATCCTATCATCTTTCTAATCTATGCTTATAGATCTTCAGATGCCCAAAATGGCATTTCATCCTTGTGTGTGGTCCTTTTATTGAGTCAGTGTGTTCACTGTTACACAACATCTTATGTCGTACTCAATCTTTTGTATGTACTCTGCATACGGACCAGGAAGGTTTGTTTCTCCCATTTACCTTCTTGAAACTCGTGATTCAAGATTTTTCTTCATTCCTCAGGAATCAAACTTCTTTGATTGCCTCTTTGAATCGAAGATTCTAACTCTTGCTTATTTTAATCCGTCGATGGATTTCTGAAGCGTGCATATGGACATAACTTGACTGGAAGAATCTTATTCTTCGTGTCTAGTTTCGGGAAACATGAATGTTTTCCATCCTTCTCAATTTTCTACTTTCTAAAAACTAATTTAGGTCTTCCGTTGACTTAAATTATCAAGCTTCATGTCTTGACGAGATATGGATTCCATGACTATTTTGGCTAGATCTAGAGTCAGTTTCCGTTTCTGCGCAGGTCTTTTATCTCTTCAGAAATAACTTTTAGGGTCCGTTTGATACATGTGAAAACCGTTTTTTTTCTAATGGGAAAGAAAACAAAAAATTTCATTTTTTTGGTGTTTGACACACACTGAGAAAATAAAGGGAGGACGTCTAAAAGCAGATAATAATATTATGGTTGGCGCCTTCATTTATATACATAAAAGGGGTGCCTATTAAAGTAAGGTTAGGTGCTTTTGGAACTTCCCACATTTCTCTTCATCAACCTTTCGTCCCATTTTGCAGCGAGGGTTTTCATAGTTCCAATAAAATTTTTGCTTCCATAAGATCTGTTTGAGGCATCAAATGATTCGATTTAGTAGTTAGGGTTGACAAATAGATTTAAGGATTGGATTAATCGATTCAAGGACGATTTAGTAGTTAGGGTTGAGGCATCAAATGATTCGATTCATCACCATGAATCAAACCTCCAAATTGGTGAAATTCAAGGACGATTCATCATCCTTCCTGCATCTTCGCTCACTTTTGAAGGATCGCAAGGTTCCTCCCAATTAGTGCATTTCATATCGTTCAGATTTCCTCTCATCTTCTTTCCTCTTTCTGCCATTAATCTGTTATTAATATCAGATTGTCCTAAAACCTAAGAAGTAGCCACGACCACATTTGACCTATTTCTTCTCTTGTTCAATTCCCTTCTCTTATTCAGCAACAAAGAATCCAATTTTATAAATCAAGAATGTGAGATCAGAGCGAGTCTTCTTCCTTAACCCCTAACACTTCTAAATACCTAACGTTTCACCATCAACATAGTGAAATCGTTAATTTTCTGCAAATCAGAGTGAAGTGATCGAGGTTCAAGGAACAATTTGACAGTGAAATCAATTTTATAAATCTAGAATGCGAGATCAGTATTACTGAATGAGATTAAGAGGGAGGGAGAGGACAGAGATTGAGAGAATCTAAGTGCTCGAGAGAGATAGGAAATGGAGTAGAGAGAGGAAATCACGGGAGGAGAGAGAGAGCGTGTTTATTTTGAGGGTGAGAAATCCGTTTTCTCACCTTTTTTGTGGGAAATTTTATTAGCCTATTTTACAACCTTTTTTTCCAACGGAAATCGATTTTCTCATGTTTTTGGGCCTACCAAACGGTGGAAAATTTCCCAACCCATTTTCTAATGTATCAAATGGACCCTTATTTTCTGAGTCTTTGAGATTTTACTTTTGACCTTTTAGGACTTTTGAACAACAATTTGGAATTTTCTCAACCACTTTGAGATATTCCTTTAGAGACACTTTCACTTGCTTTGAGAGTTCTCCTGCGAATGACATTCGCTTTTGTCCGGTGGGTTTATAAGATCATATCTTTAACCTTTCCTTTTCCGAGGAGCCGCAGTTTGTTGCTCTTGGTCAAATTTAATCGTCTTGTACAAGTTTCATGATTGTTCTTCATGACTCTTCATTATTTTTTCATGATCGAAGTAAATCGACTTGTACTTTTCTCCTACTTATTCTTGTAATAATTAGTACTTTTCTCCCAGACTACTAGGTGTGCTAATTACTAGAAGAATACTAACATGAGAAACAAACACTTTGTTCTCTTGATTGATTGTGGAAGAAGCCCAAATTTCTTTCAAAAAGAAATTGCGTCAGATATTAGCTAGTTTTGTAACGTTTTTTACAAGTTTTAGCTTTAGACGGAATTTTGGTAGTTTTGTGGGAAGCTATGTCTAGACTAGTGGATTTTGGAGGATAGAGTTTGATTCGTGTTCTTCATCTTAATCCTTTTGTACACTCCAAATATGGATACGTTAGAAGTACGTTTGAAGATCAATCTCTGTTTCTGACTAAAGACTTTCTTTCTTGTCAGTTGATTCATGTTTTGGTTATTTGAACCTATCTTGTAGGTGTATAACCAAGTTTAGAATCCTTAGGTATAGATTGTTTAATTTAGCACTTTTAATAACATCTTAATTTAGAAATAAAGTTCTTTATTGATTCTCCATAATACTTAGTACAGAGATGATGTTAAAAACTAGAAAAATGCTTAATCTAGATTAGTGCCTAAAGTAGACTTCGATCCCTTTCAGCATCCTTAGCAGTCGAGGCTTCTGCTCCCTCTTGGATCTTGTCTTCCTTAGCCAAATACTCAGTTCCCAGCTGCACCTGTACATTCACAATGATAAGGCAATTTTAGGTATCATATACCAAAGTTTGGGAATTTTACAGTATTTGATAAGTTAACTGTTTATACCTGAATTGGAAGCCACTGTTCCATTCTTCTTCTCCTCCAAGAACTTAGGGCAGTTTCTTTTCCAGTGGCCCTTGCCATCACAGTAGAAACATTTGGTGTCAGGAGGAGGACCTTTGTCTTTAGGTTTGGCAACCCGTTTGCCTTTTCCTTTTGACGCGGTTTTCTTCTTCTGTTTTCCACCTTTCTTGAACCCTTTGTCCTTTTGTACCATAAGAACGTCCTTCTTAGTCTCCACTATAACGACGTCCTTTTCGGCTGTTAGAAGCATAGAATAAAGTTCCTCCAACGTTTTATCCCATCCATTCATGTTGTAGTTCATCTTAAACTGATTAAAACCACTATGGAGGGAGTGAAGGACAGTGTCGGTAGCCGTCTGTTGGCTATAAGGGAAACCTAGTTTAGCCAGCTTGCCCATGAGCCTGATCATTTGACGAACATGAGGCCCAACTGGTTTTCCCTTTTCAAGGCGCATGTCTATAATTGCTTTAGAGGTTTCAAATCTCGACTGTTTCTGGAACATTTCCCTAAGTTGTCGCATCATGGAGTAAGCATCCATGTCTATGAACTGCTCTTGCAGAGTCGGTTCCATGGTTGCTGGCATTAAGCAAGTTACAGGCTCTGCCTTTTTCCGCACACTCCTTTCTTCATCTATCTCTTCTTTAGTCGAAGTATCATCCAATACAGGAATTGGAGTTTCTAGTACATGTTGCTTGCCTTCCATCCTGAGAACTATTCCCAGCTTCCTCTCCCAGTCGAGGAAGTTGTGCTCATTCAGCTTCTCCTTGTCGAGAAGTGAGCGGAAGTTGAAAATATCTTTTGTCATCTTTAAAATACATAAAAGAAATGGCAAAGTTTTAAAACTCGTTATCATTTTGAAAAACTTAGTTTTCCCACATTATTCAATAAATATCGTCCCCGATTGAATAAGTGATTCCAAGATCCCAATTCTTCGGAGTAAAGCGGACGAAGGCCCTACCCTTTGACTCCGTCGTTCCGATCATACCTTATGACTCTTGGTTGATAGATTTCATTAATGAATGACTAATCTATCCTTTTGCCTCGAGTATCCAAGACTCTCTTGTTGATCTCGTTGAGTAGAACCATTTAGACGTGTAGGCCTCTTCTATAGACCTACCAGCATTGTCTCAAGGTAGAGGAGGTACTCTGCGAAGGCCGACCCACCTTCCTCGAACAAGGGGGCAACGAGTGTCTTAATCTGGATAGGCGATTACTCAAGATTACGTTTTGGGGACTTTTACGCTAGTCTGGCGTTTGTTATAGTGAACTATTTAGCCTAACTAACATCCACGACATAAAGCGTAAATAAGTATGTAAATGCGCGCGAGAAAAAAAATCAAGCAGACATGGATCCAAGTATGGCCTCTAACCTAAAAGATCTAATCTCCTTTGGTTTGCTTCTTGTTTTGCCTTTTGGTTCGTCTAGATCTCCATCTTTGAACCTCCATTGATTTCTCCCACTCGCCTTTGGATTCCTTCCTTGAGTTTCTTCAATGGACTCATAAACCCTAAACTCTAATTACAAGACTTTAACGATTCGCAGATCGTATAAACTTGAAATTAAAATTAATTACAAATATGTACCCATCCGTGCTTAAAACAAGAATATAGAAACAAATATATGGCCATACTAGTTTCCCGCATTCACATCACATGCATTCATATAATATATTAAGGCTAAGAATTATATATGCATGATTATCTTGGGAGACACTTTTGTCGACATCACATGTCACATTACGGACCTTAAGTCTAAATTCGAAGAATTCGACTAATGGTGCGTTCCGGCTTTATCTTTTATGATTTCTAAAATCAACTTCAAGAAAAACTTTGTTTCGCGTTTTGAAAGCCCGTGTCAATTTTGAAAAAAAAAATATTGGTTCGATTCTTAATGATTTCATAAATCAATTTAAAGAGAAATCCGTTTTGGCCTTCTGAATGGCCCGGATTAATTTTGGAATTATTTGGTTGGAATCGGAAGAAAATTTGGCAAAAACTCCCACTCGAATGATGGTCCCTTTTCGCGGTCCGAAAAGCCTCAAAAAAGCCCGGTACAAGTCCGAGACAAGTCCCGGCCCAAGTCTCCAAGACGTGTCTGGTCGAGAGCTCTGGACGCGTCCTAGACGCGTCCAGGAAGCTACCAGTGCAGCTTCTGGTCGCGTCCCAGCTGCTCGGGACGATCCTAGACGCGTCTAGTAGCAATCTGGTTGCAGCTGCTGGACGCGTCTCAGCAGCTGCTCTACACGCGTCCAACAGCTTCTGTCAGGCCAGGAAGCTTCCTGGCCGGACACTAGGGTTTCCAAAACCCTAGTTTCCAAAATTATTCTTTTTTTTTGCAAATCTCTATTTGCTGTTTTCCAAATTTTAAACTCTTTCTAAATTTTGAAATCCCGTTTAGAACACTTCTAAAATTTCTCAAAACTTTTAGAAACTTTTAAAATTTCCAAACTTTGTTTTTGGGAGTTTCTTAAAACTCAAAAACAATTCTTTTTAGAATACTTCTAAAGTTTCAAATTTTTGTTTTTTGGGAGTTTCCTAAAACTCAAAAACAATTCTTTTAATCAACCAATTTTGGATCAAAATTCTAGGTTTTTGAAACTTTTTCAAGAACAATTTTGAAAACCAATTCAAAATCAATGAAATTCAATGTTTTGAAATACTTTCAATCATCAATTTTGATTTTTTAATTTGAAAAACTAGTTGAATCATATTCATTGTAATCAAATTATGAGTTTGAAGTACTTTTAAAACACTTTTAAAATACTTTTATAAACTCAATCTATCAAACTATCAAGCATATCAAATATCAATTAGTTTGATTGTTAGCAAAAACTAGTTAATTGCAAGAGGCTCTAACGCCACTGTTGGGTATTATACTCTTATACTAGTGTTTATAGCGGATAACGACATCTAATGTCTAACACTAGTATCCCCAAGATCATCATGCAAAACTAGTAATTAACTAATAGGAAGATAGTAGATTACCTTAATCGTTATTTCCCTCGAGC
>BEHA01006717.1:95729-114276 GCA_002897215.1 Eschscholzia californica subsp. californica | reverse complement strand
CAACCAGGGACCCCATGTCATGGCACCACCTAATTAAGTTACTTTTGTTGTTCACAGTACCTCTCTATTAATTAAGGTTTTAGAGTTTTCTGAGCCTTGCCCTTGGTTATCTTCTTCAATTTGAAGAAATTATGTGATAAAAATTATTTGCAAGGTGGGGAGTCTCTTCAGTGATTCTTATGAACAGTAGAGAGAGAGTACAACCAGTAGAGAGAGAGTATGACCAAGGTGCCTACATAGTTGTACGATGCTAATAGATAAAAGAGCGGTTGAGTTTGGTGCTAACAGAGACGGATGCTAACAGCCTTTCGGCCAAGTGCCTTTAGAAGCACCCATGTAAGTTTTATCCGCCAACCAAAACACAAAAAATAACCATAATTAATCGGACCATATATGAATTATAACCTGGATATGACCAACCTTCTGGGTTGCTAATGATACTGAAAACTCTGTCACTTCTAGGCCTCCCGATTTTCAATGTCCTCAGTAAAGAAGGTTGTTTAACTTTTCAAGAAAAGCAACACACTTCGTCTTTGACCTACATGATATAACATTTTCACAACGCACCTCTTATTTTTTTACTACATCACAGTAGAGTGAATCGTGTTAATAGTATGCTGTTAAATGATGAATACATATCTTTTACAATGCTATCGCCCAGTTTGACACATACATATCTCAAAGTTAAAAATATTTCACCAAAAAAAAATGATAGGACCAACTTTCAAAACTTTTACCCATACTATCTACTTTGGCCTATCCAGATCTCACAATTTAAATTACTCCATATCTCACTAGAACACACATATTCGACTTTTCCAGATGACCGCCCCATTATGTCTACCACCTATACAAGATTGTACTATTTCTCTTCCCTGAATTGACAGAGCCACTCAGCCAACCCACACAGCCACAAAAGACTAAGGTTGTGTTTGATAGGCAATTTTCCTAGAGAAAGTAGAAACTTTTTTTCAAAAATATATAATTTCCTTGCGTTTGGTAGCTAATTTAGAGAAAAGAAAGTCAAGTATCACGTGACTTATTTTTTCCAAGTTTCTCCAAAACTGGTGGAATTTTTTACCCTTGTCCTAATGAAGAAAAACTTTCCTCGTTGGGTAAAAAGATGTCACAACTACCCTGTAAGTCTTCTTCAATTTTTGTGCTTTGCCTTTCACTACTACATTTTCTCTCTCTAGTTTACTTCCATTTGTTTTCAATTAACTAGTTCAAAGGCAAAAACTTACTGGATTTCAGAAACATCTATGCTTGGTTCTAAACATTCTCTACTAGATATTATGATCTATAATACACCAAATCCAACCATTAAGACCAATCTTTGATCTTTCATCTTGTCTTCCTCTTCTTATTTCTTCTCTCTTTCTCTCTCTAGACTCCTATTTTATGTTTTCAGAACATTCTCTCATGGCTACTATGGCAGAGATCTTCCATAACAACAACAAAAATGAAGTTAATAGACAAGAATGATGATAATAATCTTGTTTGTTTATGTTTAATTGTGATTATTCATGAATTTTCTGAGATGAGTTTTTAGTCACAATCACCATAATAAAAACTTCATTTAATAATCGGTAAACTGAGTTGGGTACGTAATTTGTAAACAGAGTTATTAAGATGATCTGTTACCTGTGTATCAACAAATTAGTTTAAATAACTTGACTTCACCACAAAATTGGGATGGATTTAGGTTAGATATGATGAATTGATTTGTTAAGACTTAAGCTCTAAAAAGGTAGCATGTTTGAGGAGGAAGACATTATCTCCTAATTCATTTAATGGATTTCAACGCATTAATCCAGCTTTCGAATAAATCTCTCTCGAGTTCTTATACAAATCATATAAGGATATAACCAATCTTCAATCATCACCATGTACAGATACTTTTAGGTCAAGAGTTCTTGGGCAAATCAAATAAATTTGTTATGTTTGTATAATTTTACTCATGATTAGGGTTATTGGACTCATTCACTTATCTCATTATGTTATTAATTTATTTGACGTCAATTTTTCGTGAATCGGCGTTAAAATATTTATTTTTTAAATAATTATTTTCTTGGCGAACCAAATGGTGGAAAATATGAAAATATTTATGGAGAAACTGATTATCGGAGAAAAAGTTTCTCCGAGTAAATTTTACCCTATTTATTTTCCTTTCCCCAAATTGCTATCAAACACACCATAAGGTCAGATAGTGGGACTCATATCAGTACTGAAGGAGTGAAAGTCGGTGTCGGCGAGAATCAACTTTTAAGAGCAAAAAATACTACACAATTGACAGCGACATCTAAAAGTTTGTACAGTCTTCGACACATCATTAACCCACACGCGCGCGTAGCAGCTGGTCGTCAAATTTTCTCTCTCCACTCCAGATAAGATTATGTTCGTCCAGAGAGCGACTCTGTACCCTAGAAAAATCATCACCGTTTTTTTTTCCTTTTAGAAATAAAATAGTATTGGGTTTTGTTTCAATTGGACTATATATACTTTTATGACTAACCTACTAGGTTTGTTTACTCTATCTATAGACACATTTTCTTACACTTTTTTGAAGTTGTAAAGGTATGTCTTTTTTGTTTGACTATCTATAAAGTAGTAGTACTCTCTCAAAGATATTCATCATTGTTGACCATTGACTATATAGATTCTAAACTGTTCATGCATTGAAGGGTGTGATTTCCAAATTCCACTTAGTCATGGTGTCATGGGAATGCATTTTTGTCAGGTTTGTGTGAGATTTCATCACAACTTAGAAATGATCTCTAGCAGATACAAATAACTGTTGATATTGTGTGTCTAGACTTTATCCAACTCATATTCGCATCATGGTTTACAATATAGACTTGTCAAGCCTGTACATATACACTTTCTCACATGATCAAAATAACAATCGTGTTTTCAGCAAAAAAAAAAAACCAGTAACAATCGTCTATCTGCTATTAATTTGGAAGCGTGACGTTATTTGAACAAGTTGTTATTAAGGAATCGTGAAATGTCTTTTGGTAGTCTACACTAAAAAGAGTCTCACCAGGCGTCGAGTCTTCCTTCTAACTGACAACACAACCATATGTCGACACTCAATTGGTAAATTTGTCACGTCACACTTGGCTCCTTAGTTCACTTCAGTTTCAAAGTTATGACTTGAAAGTTTGGTTCGTGTTTCACTGTTTCATCAATATCAAAAAGGGTTTTGTTCGTTATACGATTTGACCAAAACATCTGATCATGACATGAGCTCACAATAGTTACACAACACCTAAATAAAAGTCATTACATCATATAATTACTTTGATGATGTTATATTCAACAATATATACACGTACGAGCTTACGAAATTAACAACTCAACTTTCTCCTAATTATGTAGTCTCTTGGATTAATTTAATTAATTATCTCTGGTTGTTGTTGTTGACTCCATTTAGCATTGGTCAAAATAGTTTCAAAAAACTTGGTGGTTAAGCCAATTAGTTTTATTTAAACCCTCAAGAATCACATAAATCTTTGACCTAGAGATGTTAAGTGTCATAAACTCCTAGCTAGTTAGTTAGTTTAATCTCCTAAATGGAGGATATGAAGCTAATCAGAATTTGGTTCAAGATCAGTGGATACTTCACTCGTCAAAATAGGCAAGAATTCAAACTCTTGGTGGTTAAGCCAAGTAAGTTTCATTACTTGTTAAATATTCATGAATGACATAACTAATGACCACTTAATCTTTGAACTAGCTAACTTTAGTTAATTGATCTCCTAAATTAAGGATATTAAACTTATCTTTACATTCATTTCGAAGTGTTGTTTCATATTTACAACCATTTGATCTATCATGTAGTAGATCTAATGGTTAGGAAATCTCGGGTGACTACATGAATTCATCTTATCTTTACGCACGATGAATTAAATGACTTAAAGCCTAATGAATTAAATGATCTAAAATCTACATAAACATTTTATTAATACTCAAATTTAATATTTTTAAATTTGTACTTTTATAGGATCGAACGTGGAACTTCTGTATTGTCGAGTATATGCACTGACCAATTAGACTACCGGTAGGTAGATATTAGAAAGTTGAAACAGTGTGAAATAGAGGCTCGACCTCAATAGTCAATACACGTGGCTGGCTGACTGGCATTTTGTCAGTGTTCTCTCTCCTCCTCCTTTGCCACCCTTTCTCTCTCTCTCTCTCTAAAACTCTCTCCTACTTTCTCTCTCTAAAATGAAAATTTTATAAATAAATGTCCCTCTGAGATTGATTAGCTCATCATACAAACCATCTTCCTTTATTTAGCTCTGAAATAACGTTACTACAAACAAGAAAAAAGCCACTCTGTTTTCTAACCTCTTTCTCTCTCTCTCTCTCTTCCCCATTCTATTCGGTTTTCCTTACATTCGTACACATCTCCGATCCAATCTCTCATCTGGCTTATCTTCACTTTTATCAAACGATTTCATTTTCTCTCTTTCCCAAATTCCTAAAAGGTAAGAAAGAGCTTTTTAATCTACCATAGTCTTATGGTCTTTAATGGGTTCCTCTGTTTTCTTCTTTCTATCAAGTGTATATCAATTATTAACAATGGGTTTTTGAAAAAAATTCCTAGATTATTGTTCTGACATTGTTAGTTGAATTTTAGAAATGGGTTTTCTTAAATGAGTCATTTTTTGCTGAAATTTTTGTAAATAATAGAGATGAGTTTTAAGTGTTTGATACATTTCCTCACTAGGTTTTGTTTAAATGGATTTGTGAATTCTGGTAATTTACTCTTGTTTCATGTTTGTTTGATTATAGGAATTGGGAGGTAATTCTTCCAAGTTGTTGTTCATTGAGACTCCATTATAGATAGATCTTGTTGAAGACAAGAAGAAATTCGTTGTCTATATCGAATGGGAATATCGTTTTCTTGTCCTGGAGCTGATTATGATGCTTTAGATGAAGGTTTTGAAGCTGTTATTGTAAGATCTATCAGTTTCAAAGGCGATAATATGAGAACGGCAATTCGATCAGTAAGTTTTAAAGATAGAGACACAGAACCAACTATTCTTAAATCAGTTGGCTCTGGAGAAATGATATATGAAGGATCTGTAAGTTTGAAAAGTAAAGATATGGAAACAATGATATCAATTAAGTCCTCCTCCCCTTCGTCGGGTATTGAGAACAATGTGGTTGTTAAATCGATTAACAAAGATATCGGTAGTCCATTTTCGGTATCAGATAGCTCTAACGAAATCGTTTCTCGATCACCCATGTTGGGATCAGGCCTTCCCAAACATGCTGCTGCTTTGAAACTACAAAAGGTTTATAAGAGCTTTCGAACGAGAAGAAAGCTCGCGGATTGTGCTGTTCTTGTTGAACAAGGATGGTGAGTGTCAACTTTCAATCAAAATCTTCATTTTCTATCTTTGAAATGTGTATTTTGATTCGTCTTTGAAAGCTAATCGGTTCTTATATGATTTTGATGGATATAGGTGGAAATTGTTGGACTTTGCTGAACTAAGACGAAGTTCAGTTTCGTTCTTTGAGATCGAGAAGCATGAAACTGCAGTTTCTCGATGGTCAAGAGCAAGAACAAGGGCTGCTAAGGTAATAATACTATAAATCAATCGAAATAAATTCTCAATCGTTTTCTTCAAATTATGTTCAGGTTTGTAAGATTATGCATCTTCTTTTATAGGTAGGAAAAGGTTTGTCAAAGGATGATAAAGCTCAAAAACTTGCTTTACAACATTGGCTTGAAGCGGTAAGCATCGATTCCCTTCTCGTTAAAGTTGAGATATGGTTGATAAATTTCATGTGCATTCATACTTATCGGTGTTTTTCTTTGTTTATACAGATTGATCCACGACATCGATATGGTCATAACCTTCATTTCTATTACGTCACTTGGCTTCGATGTGACAGTAGACAGCCTTTCTTCTACTGGTATGCAACGAAATAAACTCCCCTTTCTTTTTATAGTTCGAAAGAAGATAGTTATAAATGAATAGTTCAAGATTTACTAAAAATTATTTAAATTTCGAAAATGCAGGCTAGATGTAGGAGATGGACGAGAAATCAATCTTGTCGACAAATGCCCTAGATCAAGGCTTCAACAACAATGCATCAAGTATCTTGGTCCGGTGAGTCTCATATTCGTCTTTGCTATTTTCATTTTGGTCCAAATTGAACATCTGTTCTTACTAGGTAAATTGTTTGTTCATTATGCAGATCGAAAGAAAGAATTATGAAGTAGTAGTAAATGATGGAAAGTTCATATACAAGCAGAGCGGGAAGCTCATTGATACATCTGAAGGATCCAACGATGCTAAGTGGATCTTTGTCCTCAGTACATCTAAGACTTTGTATATTGGGCAAAAAAAGAAAGGCACATTTCAACATTCAAGTTTTTTGGCGGGTGGAGCCACTTCCGCTGCTGGGAGATTAGTCGTCGAAGAGGGTATACTAAAGGTATAAACCATAACTCCATATATCAAACGCTTAGTTCTGAGTATGATTATGATGTGACTATGATTTTACTATGGAATGAACTTACTTCTAGAACTTCGTTCTAATGGGTTTTCTTTATGAACTTGAAATAGGCGGTTTGGCCTCACAGTGGACATTATCGGCCTACTGAACAAAATTTTCTAGAATTTGTTTCATTCCTAGAGGAACACAATGTCGATCTCACCGATGTTAAGGTAACTTACTCAAATCATTTTTTTTCATGTTATGATTTAAGAGATTTTCCTGTTTTACGGGTAAAAATCAAATGAATAAACTTAAACTAATTCAGGTTTCTTTTTTTGTATTACTTTACAGAAAAGTCCTACCGATGAGGATGAGAATCCAACAGTTCATGGAACTACCCACATTAGGAACAATTCATCAGAAGAAGACTTGACTAAGGTTGTGTATTTTGATCCAGAAGAAACTAATGTTGACGAATTGGATCAAGAGCCAATCGATTTGGATAAACAAGAAACAGATATTCAACAACAACCCAAGACAAAACGATCTCATCGTTTCAGCCAAAAGCTAACCACTCTTCAAATACCAAACAGAGTTGATTTATTTTTGAATGCAGAGATCGAACGAAGTTGTAGTCGTTTCTCTATGGGATCTCCATTGGTTGGTTATGAAACTGCAGATGAATCATTAGAAAGTGAAGAAGATTATGTGGTTCCAAAGAGGAACTTATTCGAAACAGATCAAGAGGAAGATACTGAAGAGGATGACGATGAAGAAGAAGAAGTCATTCCGAAAGCAACGATCCTCCATAGAATTAACTCAAAGAAAGAACTGCAGTCATATCAACTTGGAAAACAGTTATCGTTCCAATGGACAACAGGAGCTGGCCCTCGAATTGGTTGTGTGAGGGATTACCCGTCCGGGCTCCAATTCCGGGCTCTGGAGCAACTAAACTTGTCTCCGAAACCTATCGGAAAGACAGGCTCGACACCAAAAACTTCAACTCCAACCATTTTTTGGAGAGAAGCAAATTCAACACCAAAATCAAACCTAAGATGAAAAAACCAAATATTTGATTCATTCATTCTTTTTTACTTTGATAGGAAAATTCTTTCCATTCTTTTTATATCTTACATTCTTTTTGTAGATCCAACAGTGAATTATGAGATGAAAGTAGTAAAATTTTTGCTGAACTTCGATCTCTCGGAAAGTTACAGTTTAGTCCTTAATTATTTCTATTAAATCTTTAACCACAAATTTTCGTTCTAACGCTTTTCTTTTCCAATTTTACCCTTTTGTCTCTGAAGTCCAATACTTTTTTTTGGAAGTTCTGAAGTCCAATACTGAAGTTCTCTCTTTCATTGGATTGATGCAGATGGATATAAATAGTAGTTTACAAGTCAATTTTCAGGTTTCTTGGTGGATAAGCCTTTTGCCAAGTAGTAGAATTTTGCTGAGTTTCCATCTCCCCAAAACTTACATTTTAGTCCTTAATTTTGTCTATTAGATCTTTAGCCAATGATTTTCGCAAACGTTTTTCTTTTCCGATTTTACCCTTTTGTCTCTGAAGCTCAATTCTGGAGAAGTTCTCTCTCTGATTTGGATTGATGTAGATGGATTTAAAGAGTTGTTTGCTAGTCAATTTTCAGGTTTCTTGGTGGGTAAGCCTTTTGCAAGTAGATAGAAGGTATGAAGAATAGGTCTAATGTGGATAAGGACTTGTAGTTGGAAAAAGTCATGCTTAGTCATAATCACAAAAAAGTTAAATTAAATTAAGAAACTGATTTAAAAACAAAATATATTCCTTGACAGGGATTTGGTTTTGATTTTTGGTTTAAATTAAATCAACTCACTAAAGTATCAATATTTTCAGATCAAATGTTGAAGAAAGAGGTCTTTTAATGTTCTTATTTGGACTATACCTAATAACACTAGTACCTCTTATTATTCTAGTCTTTCTTTGTTGGATTCCTTGCCAACAAAGAAAAGAAATATAAATATTTATATGAGCTAATAGCGTAGAAAATTTTAATTTTTTTGGTAACGATGATTTGCATAATGATCTACTCGATTCGACCAATATCTCCTAAAAAAATGAGGGTAGGAGAGATGATGATTATACGATGAGGACGGGAAAAGAAGTTCACGACCCGTGGGCCTTCTATCTCCACGCGACATTGCTCCGTCAGACTTTTGCCATTGTGGAAAATTCCCCACTGCTGCCTCCCATGGCCGTAGGTGTCTGGGCTGTGTCTCAGTTCCAGTGTGACTGACCATCCTCTCAGACCACCTACCTATCATCTACCTCAGTAAGGTATTGCTATGATTGAAGTGAAAAGAAAATCTAGATGACAAAGTTTCTATTGGTAGTTAAGTCAAAATTCAAAATGTTACTTTTTATTGATCAAAAGAGCCTTTGCTTCTAGTTGGTTGGGTAGGTTAGGTCTTAATATCTTAGAGAAGCATGAATTGATGTGTTGAGAAGACATTCATTTAAAATGTGGACAGTGCAAGAACATGTGAATGACAGAGAAATAGAAGTGTGGTTTTATTTCCTACCATCCATAAGGTAGAAAAAATATTCAAGAAAACAACTCATTCCAACAAAACTAAAATATATCTCTCATTAGTGCCAAGTTATGACTGATCCTTGCATTCACACACCCATATTAGTATATATATATATATATATATATATATAGAGAGAGAGAGAGAGATTTTTTGTCGAAATGCTAGTGAGCTTCTAAAGTAAAACATTTATAAAGCAAGTTACGAAACAAATAACGTCATCTATGGTTACTCTTGTGTTCAATTTGTAAATTTATAGTGTAATAATCAACAACCCCGCCCATGGTTGATCACGTCTTTCTTAGAACATACGCTTGCTCTCTTTCTGTAGATCTAGTACAACCACATCATTTACTTATTGTATTTGTTGTTCCAAAACTTACGAATATTGACTATGAACATGAAATCTTTTGTAACTGTTGTATGTATGGTATATCGAAAGTTATCTAATATTAGTACTTGCTTTACCATATATATGGGAAAAATGATAGAAAGATGATACAAAAGTAGACCAATCCCCCAACTGTCTATCGAGAGTGAAAAAAATCCATCAAGAGGGAGAGAAAGTTGACTCGAAAATAAAAATGTTGATTTCATTTAAGTCTGGAGTAGGTTAAATTGTAGCCTCTTCATTGCTCGTATTGGAAGGTCGGAAGAGGGACACCAACACTGATATGAACCACAAAGAATGTGAGAAACTGTAATATTTCATTACATAAAGAAATACTCATTTGCAACACTATCATGTATATGTACACAAATGCCTTGCAAAATCCTCTTTTCCTCTATATTCTCTAATAAAAAAGGTACAAGGAAGAAGATAGAAACATATGAACTCCTTTTCATTTAGATAAAAGGAAATATAAGATACTCAGAATAGAAAAGATTCCAAATAAAACGATAGAAATCTGATATCGCTTCCTGCAAAAATACAATTTATTTCATGATATTAGGACAAATTACAAGATAATACCACTTCCTGCAGAAATGCAATGTAGTATTATTAGACTAGGGGGGCGTCTATAGACGCGCCTCTTTTTTTTTCTCCTGGCTAGCCCCTCACTCTTAGCGCCCCCACGGATTGGGGCAGTCCGAGGCCCACGGGGAGTTCCAATAGAGGAGCGGGCCTAGAGCAAAAAAATATGGGGCGCCTATAGCGGCACCCTAAGACTAGAAACAAGGCGGCTTCGTGCTATTTACTGTCACCTAGAAATAATTCGAGCAGAAAAGGATTTCATCAGATACCATTAAGTAGAAATTTTACGACAGAAGTAGTAAGCCTGCCAGAGTGGTTTCTGACTTGTTTGAGTGTATTTGTTCGTTGATTCCGACTTATAATGAGTCTGAGATCAACCCATATTCAAAACACTTTTTCTCCAAATAATAATCTACCTCTATGTCCCGTCCTAGCTTTGTTACTAATATAGTCGTCTGTGTTACGCTGTTTCGTTAGTTTATGTGGTGTTACGTGTTACCTTTCAGAATCCTGGAGTCAGACTCTAAGCGTCAATGAGCCTGAATTTCGACTCGATAAATAAATTCTTTAACTAAAACATGTTAAAAGTTACCTTGGTGTAATTTGCTTGCTCCAATGCCCGAGTCTGTCGTTAATATCGGAACCCATATTAGATATAAACTACTAGAGTAAAATCTACATTATAGAGGTTGCAGGGAGAAGATTAATACTTCTGAAATGAAATACCTGGAAAATCAAACCCAAGGCCAAAACTGTATGCAAAGGAATCATCAAGCCTCTCCTGAAAGCCTGCAAAGTGGAGATCTAAAATAAAGGAACAGGGTATGATGTAATCTGGATTACGGGTATATGGGCCTCGATGTCTACAAGCGTGGGATCCACCTGCATGGCTGCATCCCAATTAGCAGCTATCCTTTTGACAAACCAATTTCAAGGTTTTGTTTTTCACCCAATAGGGCCAGAGTATCTCCAATGCATAATGGTTCACTTCCTCTGTGGCTCGTACGGAGAATATCCGCTTGGGGAGTTGCTTACTTTGTCGTGGCAATTTGTTTTTCTTTACAATTCAAAGTAGCGAAGAAAATCATCTTGAGCACAAATCGGCAAACTTTACCAGCTAACTCTACTGTCAACACTTCAATTGAATATTTGCTAGGCTAAGAGTTCTAATAAAATTTTAACATTTATTGCTTAAGAAGGGGATATTTAGTCAGATGTGCTGCCTATGATGAGAAACCAGGATCTGCAAACTCTTACCTCTAAAGCAAGAAGATGGGTTAGACGATGACTTCCTTTTCTCATGCCATGTAGGGGAAGGACACGAGGGGCCACTTTTTTGTTTGGAGGATTTTTCGTGTTTCTAAGTGTATTTTTCCCAAACGATACTTTTCTTTTCGTCTAGTGGAGTTAAATTTTCTATCTTAGTTTTGGTGTCAATCGTGTAGAAGACTAGAAGCTAACCTGCTGCACGAATTAGTATCAAGCAAGATGTACTTACGTGAGGCATGTAAATTGCTGCAAATATAGCACCAAGATAATTTGCAAGTAATAAGCCAGAACCAAGTAGTGCAATATTTCTAACACCGAGCTTTGTCGCAAAAGTTGATATCTTGAACCTGCGAAAAACATATTCATAGATGCACGTAAAAAGACGCCCAACCTACGCCCAACACTAGTATGACGTGTCAGAAATAATGATTTGGAAATGAAAGTCAAAATGACGACTTGGCCAATGGCCATACAATAACATTAATACTAGTAACACACGCTTTTCGGGTGGTAACAAGTTGCGAAGAAACATTGTCCGAGAAATATTCTGACACGATTACGTTCCAGTGCACACTAATTATACACAACATCCAAGGTTGTCTTAGTACCCGCTACCGACTAACTTGCTGATTGTGCACTATTGCTGTACAGTCTTATAGATGTCTTAGTGGCAAAAAAACATAAAAGTTTTGTCTCCTTGTTACATATATTAAACCACCGACACATTAAAAATGCAACAATTTCAGAATTACACGTCTAGGCCACTACCTCAGCCGCTGATCATTTCTACGTCAAAGCAGAAAAGAACAATGTCTCGGTTTACCCTCAAGTAGGTAGATCTTGATATGTGAACTGTTGGAATCAGAATGATTTCATAGGGACCAGCATCAACATTATATATACTACTCAATTCATGGATGAGAGAGAGAGAGAGAGAGAGATACTATCTCGCACAAACGTCTGACTACTTACTTGCGATCACCCTCTACATCTGGAAGATCTTTTGTTATAGCAATGACCAGTGCAAAAAGCGTAACAAACGTTGTTATGAAAGCAACAGGAGAACTGCAGGTAGAAACATGTTATTTCGTTATTGGTTATCAATGCATAAATCTAAGTGATCTACAAAGGACTGAGTAAGTGAGAATCACCTCCACTCAAATGAAAGTCCTAATGCAGCTCTAGTAGCATAATATACTCCAAAGTTGAGAAGAAAACCACGTACCTGTGAAATTCACTTCAGTTTTATGTTAGAAACATGTCATGAAAAGATGATCAAAATAGTAGCAATAACATCATAGAATTATCAAGTGCCGCTGAATAAAGTCACACTCAACTAAGCATTTATAAGCAGGCAAGTAGTAGAAAGCCATTAACTCCAAACTCGAAGATAGATATATCAAAATGCAGTTGATGTAAGAGGGAAGAGTTTTAGTTAAAGTAGTGGGGGGAGGGGGGGCAAAGATGAACTTACTGTAGCAATAATAAGAAATGCTGCAACAGGATATTGCTTCAACCTAAATGGAGGAACGGAATATATGGTACCAAGAAAAAGACCGAGAGAGTAGAGAGATGTTATAAACGGGCCAAAATTGAACCCAACAGTTAAAAGGCCTGCAACTGCAAAAAATAGTACTAATAACCATGCCGACTGAACTGAAAGGTCTCCTGCAGCTATTGGTAAATAAGGCTTGTTTACCCTGTGAACGATAAAGGGTGGTAAAATTTCAGATAAACACATACTAACTTTACAAAAATACTAGGGGAAAAAAGTAAAACCGGCATAATTTAGTATTTCAACGTACTTGTCGATCCCAATGTCGTATATCTGATTAATGCCCACGATATATCCATTCCCGCATATAAGAGCAAAAAGACCACATAAGGCTTTTAACACCAATGACCACTTTATAAGATGTGAATTTTCTATTAAGGCTCTCGATACCAAAGCACTGTAGCATAACAAGAATATCGATAATCACCAGAGAAACCAGGGGAAGGATCTAGTACGAAGAATATATATATATATATATATATATATATATATATATATATATATATAATAGATCAATTCTAACTAGAGCACTATTGTGGAGATTACTTACAAAGAGCCGAGGGCTGTCCCACGAATTGTATGAGGCCTAAGAAATCTCCAGAATGCATCTTTAAACGCTGAAACTTTTTTCAGTATATCAGGATCTGATCCATCAGCTTCAATTTCAGCACAACCCTGCCAACGTCGAGTTTCATATAAATATTACCAAATAAATTCTTAATATATGCGATGTCCGTAATGCGTGAACCAGTGCCCTTTTCTTTTTTACTACTCTTATATATGAAATAGATTACAGGATTCAATCTTTACACATATGCGTGGTTGGAAACGAGTTCGGAGAAACTTAAGTGGAGGTTTTACTTCAACTAAAAACGAATCTCTCGCTAGAATTTTCTCTGAACTTTTTGGTTTATTAAAATAAATATATGATCCACTTATATACTCGACTTCCTCATTACGAATCTGCAACTACCGATAGGTAGCAATATGTCAACCCAATATGAGTTCAATGGTCATGCCAAATCTTTGAATCGACATTATTTCTTTGCTAGATTATCCTTCAACTCTTTGTTAGTAGAATAACTTAACTAAAAAACACTCTTTTTAAGTTCTCCTTTCCTCTAGCAATGAACATATACTAAGAGGAAATAAACGGAAACTACAAAAAATGAGTCCTCATTTAGAAGAATTTCTTGTGTACAAAACCCATAGCCAAATATTCACTTCGTCATGCAATCTTGAAATACCTAGTTGGGCAACCTCGGAAAAGTTACCTGATAAACAATACTTCGCTTAGGATACAATATCTCGGAGCACTCCCAAAACCAACATACACGATGGCCAATTCTACCAGTCTATTCACAGCGGCTCAAGAGCTCATTTGTGAAAGAGGCTATTTTACCTTTAAGTGTCCCGAAACAGTCTATACATGTACTAGAATAGTACATAATTAATCAAAACTACAAGCTTCACTACTATATGTGAACCTGATACAACCATGAATTACTTGAGTGTACACCTAAATGCCATTAATGAGCGAAAAGTCTTATCACTTATCATTCAGAAAACCACCAGAAATACTCATTACACTTATACGGTTTAACTTTAACAACCATAATAAGATAATGGTATCTCGAAAACCTCTACCATTTGGCATGTCTTTGGATATATGATAACTTAGACAGTTGTAATGGTATTTTTTTCACTCAAATTCTCACCAAAAACTCAATAAGGTGGAAATTACGAACCTTATACATGCAATCCACAATATCAATTTCTCCTATGGTAAACTATAAGGAGTGGTTAATGGCATTCTCTTGTTTATTATTAGTTCAATGCCACATAGTAATGTTTGACAATCTCATCCAAGGAATTTCCTTTATAACTTCGATTTTAACTATCCTAAAACACTCAACAAAGATATCCAAATATTGGGTTAAAAAGAAAATTCATCAGCATTTGAAATTCAGCAAACAATCATCCATTACCATCATAACTAACCAAAGAACCCTTTGAAACCAACATACCCTAGATGGAGAAGCTAAACAAGATAGGAAACTAGCTCAAGAAAACAAACTTACCCAGATTGAAAAACGCTTTGAATTTCCTTCTGAAAGAGGTTTCCTGCAACTTCTGCAATGAAAGAATCCGAAAGTAGAAGAATAATGATTTGAGCTCTTTATTGAAACATGGGTAGATTTTGGAGAGGATTTAGTGGGTAATCTTGTATGATGAAATGTATTTCTAGAATGGGGAAGTAAAGATGAAATTTGAAAAGAAGAACAAGATGGGTAGCTGAAGCAGATATCCATGGTGGTGGTGGTGGTGGTGGTGGTGGTGGTGGTGGTTAAAGTTTCGAACTTTACTATGAAGAGCCTCAGAGGAGAGAGAAAGTGGTTTCTTTCATGTCCACCATGACCTTTTCTCCCTTTTCCTTCAGTGGATTGAAAAGAAGAATGGCCTCAAAAACTATAGCCCCCATTTTTTTTTAGTAATGGATCAAAAAATTCACATACTCTACCTAAATACCTAAAGGTCCTAATTTTGTGATATATAACAAATAAGGCCATTTCGATTCGAAAATAGAAAGCATCTTTTTCGGTTGTTGAGGTATCATCACTTGGACTATTAACCTTAATTACGAAAGCAAATGTTGGATATGTAGTTCTAAAGAATAACAAGAAGAAAAAAATTTAATTTTTGGTCATTCTTTTCAGTATAAGACGAGGAATTAAGCTATTAGGCTTGATTTACCACCCAATACGTATTTTCATTTAACAAGATTTCTTACGAGAGCTCGATTTAATGGATGACCATAAAGAAAGATCATGTAAGTCAATAGAATAGAAAAAAAAGTTTATAGATTTTCAAAGAAAATCGAAACGAAATTGTTAAACTAAACAATCATTTTTACTCATTTCTCAATTTCGAGTTCAAATTTTTTTTTTTGTTGAAGAATTTGGAGTTCAATTGAAAGAAAAAACATTATGTTTAACATTTACTTAAGGCCTTACTTAAATATTGATCTAACAATTTCATTTTTAGATTAGCCAATTATATCTTACCCCGACCATCCTCATCTAGGGCCTATATATGGTCATTTCCAGACCAAGTTTTTCTCATTTAGTGGAAAGTGAAAGAAATCATGGGTTTCCACAAACCCACACAATGTTATGGAATCGGTGATGTCATAAGTTAAATGTCAATCGGAAAATAAGTTTGCTACTTTGAACTCTATAAGAAGTAAATTAGGGGAAGTAAACTGAAACAAGACCGGGCCTATAGCGCAACATGACAATGGCCTAAAGCCCAACTACATTATTTACACCTAATAATCCCAAATCAAATAACCAAAGAGATTCGAACCTGAGACCTCCAGGGATTTCTGGAGTTTATGTCAACACCTTGGAACCACTTGGGCTACCAACTGTTGACATTTTGCTTTGATTCTTGATCATATAGATATCATACCCTTGTGACCATAGGTCATAAGAGCTAATTTGACAATGGGTCACAACAAGTTCACAACATTAGAGTACTAGACCATTTATTGGTGCAAAAGCAGGAGTCATAAACTTCCTTAGGCCCACACTGTGTCTCTCTTAAGTTTTATCCTAACTTTTCTTCCTTGGGAAGATTTATAGGCACTCCTAATACAGCTATAACTGTCGCAAGGAGCCCTACGAAGCCAAGTTAATGCGTGATTTGTTAGCTTAGAGCCTGGCCCCTATCCAGTGAAGTGAGCATTGACCCACCTGGTACCCTATGAACCCAAGTCCAAGGCGCTCGGAACTCATCCGAGATCCCAAAAGAAGAAAAAGCTTGACAACAAAGAAGCCAGAGATTCACGAAGAAGAATCAACGACAAAATTCGTAGTTCTTAGCAGTCAATTCCTCAAATCGACGCGGTAAAAAGTGATATCTATTATATAAAACAGAAGGGAAAACGATGACTGGGACAAACATCCTTTTTTAATTAAGGATATTGTCTAGAAGCCCTTCTCAAAATTTAAAATACAGTCCTTCGTAGAAATAAAGTTACCTATTTAAAAAACAATAATCCTTTCCTTCTTAGAAATAAAATAACAAATTTAAGAAAAAAAGAAACAAAATAAATTTCAAGGGTTAAAGAAAGAAATTAAAATCTCTCTCTCTCAATAAAATAATAACTAATTTAAGAGAAAAGAAACAAATATATAATAGCAAAAAATAATAACTAACAAAAATCTCCCTCTCTCAGTAAAATATAAAATAAATTTTGTACCATTTGATTGATATAAGTGACCGTGCCCTAGGGCACGGGATATACCCTAGTATATATATATATATATATATATATATATATATATATATATATATATATATCTATTATATATAGCACAATGGTGTTTTTTGAGGCCAGCCGTTGATTTATCTCCGGATATTCACGTCTCTTGGATTGGCTGCGTGAATCTTTTCATCACACGGTGGAAATATAGCCACTTAATTAGTTTTCCTTTCACTCTTAAAACTAATTTTGTAACTTCTTCAAACTATCATTGGACTTTTACACCCTCATATGTATTAGGAATTATCCAATGTATTAACTTCATATAAACTAATTGCAAGGTCATTACCGCCATTTACTTGATATACTCTACTATTATGGGAGAAGATCGTGGGAGGTTAGGGGTTCGGTTAAATAACTCTCCATCTACCCACGATTTTAGGGTCATTCCATAGCCATTTATAATAGGCCGGAGATTACAAAAAAAAAAAACTGCCTCAAAATCTCTCAAAGATAACCGACCACTTTATCTCCCACACACTATATCTCACAATGGTCTCTCCTGGTAAGAATGAAATCCATCATGGTGTTTTAATTTTCTAATCTTAATTAGTTTTTTTTATGTTCTAACTCTTTTTTTTTCAAATTTTGTTCATGTACAGGAGGTGATAAATGGATTCCAACCTTAATGTGAAACTGGATCATGATAAACATTAGAGAAAAACAATTCAGCCAGTTACTTTCCTAAAAAATATTGAATACTTATTTTAGGATTATTGGTTATTTTTTGTTACTAACTCTTCACTAATTTATTGTCTTCTTTATACTTTATTTTTGTAACTTCGTCTTTACCAATATTATTGATTTGTTTTCGATGGTGTTGTTGATTGATGTCATTCAAATTGTTTAATGCAGGTAGGAGATCATGATATTGTTGATTGATTCCTAAGTTCATCCAAACTTTTTTTATTTAATCCATTTGTTAATTTCTCTCCATGGAAAGAACTCTCTCTCTTCTTTTGTTTCATTAGTTTCATTTTTTTCTCTCCATGGAAAGAACTCTCTCTCCTTTTGTTTCATTAGTTTTTATTTTTTCCAATGCTCATTAAAGTAATTTATTTTATTAATTAATTTTTTTGTTTCTTTTTACAGGTCTTACAAACTCGAAACATCTACAAAAGAAATTTTGGTCTTATCTTCTTATTTGTTTGGATTAACTTATCTTTTCTGAGTTTAGTCTGATTATGTACATCTCTTTGTTAAATGAACTATGAACATTAAAAAGAGTGATGAAGAAATGTTGGGATTTAAGGGTTAGGGTTCATTTTTTGTTTTAATCGGCCAGGATTGATTCATAATGAGGACGTTTCTTTAATGTTCATAATTCTTTTTTAATGAAATTCTTTCTAAATATTTCGTTTGAACTTCTTCCTTTTGGAAAAAGAATTCACAA
>BEHA01006717.1:70302-81976 GCA_002897215.1 Eschscholzia californica subsp. californica | reverse complement strand
CAGTATCTGCTGCTGCCATTAAAATTTTGGCATTTGCATCACGCATAATGTAACCAATCCCTGCTTGTTCTGTAAGGTTCATAAAAGAGGCATCTACATTGATTTTAATATAAGGTGCCGTAGGAGGTTTTCATGTTTGTATATCCGTTTTTTCCTTACTCTTAGTGGTGATGCAATTTTCTGTTCTGAGTGGGGTTGTAGTGGTGCTGTTTATCCTTTCTATCGTTTGGACTGGATTCTGTTTATTCGTCGTAAAACAGTTCTCACATCTGGATTTCCACAGTAACCAAAGAATTTTAGCATACAGATTAAATAGTTTCTTCCTCAAGGGACTTCCATTGTTGAATCCATTGCATAATGGTCTCAATATGATCAGTTCTAACATTATAATGAAACCAGACTGCCTTCGCAAAAGGGCAATGAAGCATGACATGATCAATAGTCTCTTCCTCATTGCAGTTAGTACAGGAGTAATTATTTCCAATGAACTTCCCAATTCTAGCTCTGACTGGTAAGCTATTCGTACAACATTTCCATAGAAATAGTTTAATCCTTGGGATAGTGTTCATATTCCATATAAAGAACCAGTCCATCTGGTCATTAGTGTTAAACATTGAATTGTTGCGTAAAAAATTGTACATGGATTTAAGCGTGAAATTACCTGATTTTGTCAGTGTCCAAATGGCTTTATCCTCTTCAGTAGGATTGAGATTGATGCTGAGTATTGCCCTGCAAATGTCATTATTAAAAAATTTATTAATAACATTTAAATTCCAATTTCCATTCGTAATAAGTTGTGAAACCCGATTCAAAGAGCATCCTCTATCATTCGTAATGGGAGGTGGATGGTTAGGTATCCAGTAGTCCGTCCAAATATTGATTTGCTCTCCTTTGTTGATGTTCCAAAATATCAGACTCTCACTTTGATGATAGTGTTTAGATATAGGTTTCCACGACCACGAGTGATGGTTCTTGGGCGGTTTAGGTTTATTTGAGTTGTGAAAATACTTCCCTTTAAGCACTTGGACCCAAATAGCCTTCGGATTGTTGATTATCCGCCAGTTTAGTTTGTGCAAAAAGGCTTGATTATCAAGAAGAGGAAGACGAAGCCCAAGACCTCCAAATTTGCGAGGTTTGCAAATAGAGTTCCAATTGATCGTATGAAAAGTTTTGGATTTTCCCCACCAAAAAGTCCTTTGAATAGACTCAATGCTGTTGCTAATGCCTTTAGGAAGGGCAAAGCACTGCATCTGGTATCAGGGAACGGCCGCTACGATTGTAGAGATGACTACCGAGCGGCCAGCTTGCGAGAGGAGATGAGTTTGCCATTTGGCAAGCTTATTTTTTATTTGAGTGACAAGAGAGTTGAAAGCTTGTTTCTTGTTACGATCGATAAAAAGATTAGTGCCAAGGTATTTGTCCCCGGATGACGAAATGTGGACTTTAAGTTGGCTAACAAGACAAGGGGTATCTTGGTATTTTCACAGTTTGAAAAACCAAAATATCTCTTGTCCTATTAGCGGGAGTACACCATGGAGTATGCTATGGAGTCCCCCTATCATCGTTGGGCAGAATAACCTATTGGTACTGCTTCAACAAGTTAGGATTAATTTTCTTGGCTTTGTTTTTGTTATTAAATATAGTTTAGAAATCTCATAAAAAAAAGTATAGTTTAGAAGCATGTTGATTTTTCTACTTAACAAAGTACTTGGCATCCTCCGTGCCTGGTAGAACTTCTGCAGAAGATGTTCTCTATCTCATCTGTGGTTTGTCTACTGCATCCAATGGTTCATTACTATAGATCATCCTTTGAAAACGATTCTCTCTCTTTTACAACAATTCTTATTCAATCCATCTCGACAATTGTTGTCTTGATTACTCCATCTTCAAATAATTATTTCAGTTATTTTCCGTCTCTTTAATTTCCTTTCAAATCCCACCCAATTGTATTCCTCATTTAGCCGAGCCTGAGGTTACAATATTACCCCACTCATCCATTCTCTTTTCAACACACGACCCAAACACCAGAAAAACTTAATTAAAAATTGAAATGGAGAAGTAAATAGATTCATTCTTTTCCTTGAAGTTTGAAATTACTTATTATATAATCCTAAAACTATAGCAAAGTTTGAAAATTCTGTGAGTTGTAGTTGTTTGATGAAAGTCCTCGGCCAGTTCAGACATTGTATCTTCAAGGTTACGTCAAATTTGTGTTATTAAGGTATTTGGTTATCTAACTTTGATGTTCTTACGTCAATTTTGTGGATTCAATATGTTGTTTTGACCTTCATTCACTTTTGTTTTCATTCGTTGATGAAAGAGGGGGAATATTTTCGTTTATTATTTATTTGTTTGTAACAGAAGCAATCCTCTCAGTGAAAATCTCTTGTCTCAACACCAAACTAGATATTTTGTTATGTATAGAAGAATAATTCTCTTATAGAATTTGAAGTATTGTTTCAATGCACCGGGAGGAAATGAGTATCCTTCATGCTTAGACCTTAGTAGGATAAAATTCATCTCATCTTCCTATCTCATTACATGTCTCTTCAATTCAGTAAATAAGAGTATTTAATTAGTCTATTCATTGTAACCAGGTGCAACTGGAAAGGCATAGAGAACACGTTCCATAATTCTGAGCTCTACAAAATCTCTAAAACGATCTACATTGTTAGTAATGAATTTTAATCGAAGACTCCTGGTCTTTTTTTCGTCAATATTTTATTAGAAATTACATTTTTCTTTGTGAAAATTACTACATTTATTCATATATATGCAATTTTATACGATTTGATTTTGCGGAGATGCTCTTATTTTCACTATTGGTACGATGATATTTCCACTTAAATTTTCTAAATATTGTAAACTTAAATCGCAAAAAATCAATACTTTATTTATATCAAAAATAAAATTTATTTTAGTTATAAATATTTATTTCATGAACCGTTATATTTTGTTATATTTTCATTGTTTATGTAAATTCGTAAAGGTATGATTTCATCTTTATATTTAGAGTTAATTCCTATATGACCCCCTACTTTGTGACCAGCTTCCTTTATGGCCCCCAAATTTCTGTAAATTCAAATATGGCCCCCTATTTTCATTGAAATGTCATAACTACCCTTCCCATTAATATATTTTCAAAATAAAATTAAAAACAAAAACCTAAATTCCACCTCACTTCCTTCTCCACGTCACCTCTCTCCAACTCACCTCTCTCTCTCTCCAAGTCAGCACTCTCTTCTCCGATGAAGGTGGCCGGCCGGAAAATTTTCCGGCCGGCAACCGTCATCGGAGAAGAGATGCTGACTTGGAGAGAGAGAGAGGTGAGTTGGAGAGAGAGGTGACGTGGAGAGAGATTCCCACCCCTAAACGAGGGTAGCGTTAAGCAACATTATCTTGACGTAAGTCTTTCGATGGATATCCAAAAATTTGATATACGATTCTAGTTGGAGAAAAGAGAAGACAGAATACTAAACGATGGAGGAAGGTCATCAAGATCATTACCCGTATGATGTGATTTGAGGTTTCAGCGAGCCCAAGAGGTTGAAGATGGAAGTTAGTTAAGTGAGAATTTGAGTTGTTAAGTAGGTGGTTAATTATAACTAACTCTTTTGTGTTTATCTCTAACTCTATATAAGAGAGTTGTAATTGAACTCTTTAACTCTGAATGTAATTCAATATACTTCTAGTTTACACGTGTTATATATATAGTACTCTGACGAGTATGTGTACATGCGTTATATATCGTGTCATCGTTTTGTTCCTGACCAAAGAAGTAAAGTATTTGTTTTGATCATTATACAAAGTGAGGTGATGAATCTTTATTCATTAGTATGACTGCAAACCAATGTGTCTGATTCGTTCTTACACATTAAGTGAGTTCGTGGTGACTCAATATTATGGTGACCTACAACTCTTGACTCTTGTGATTATAAGTCACATCTATCTACAAATAGTAGAATATCTGTAGTAGCTAGTCTGTCTGAATTTAGGGAACAGATGCGATACTATCTCATCCTTCCAAAGTCATGTCCAAACTCAATAAAGGAGGACGGCAAGCCCTATGCGTAGATTGCGGGTCAAAATTAATCGTTCCTACTCACTCATATTTTATATACATTCTAAATTCCAAGTACTAATTTGACCATAAGAGAAAACTAAAGTAAATAAACACAAAGCATTAATCACTAACCATGAGTTTTCGTGCATGAGATCCAAGACACCCGGTCCGCAATGTCCGCTTAACAGGGTTCCATCACATACTCATTTTTTTATCCTTTATATTTGCTCCAAATACTCTCATTAATACAATTTGTTAAGAGAATATAAAGAAATGAAAAAGTTAAAGAGTGAAAGTCGAAATTGTCAATATTAGAATCACGTAAACTTAGGTTGTCGATGCAGAACATCGTTTTGATCAAGATCCCTAGCTTTGACCTCACTTCGTGGTGGAATTCTATCGTTTAGGCTCCCAAAATAGTCTTTTACTTGTTATTTTTATATTTCATTTGTTTCTTGTAATATTGAATTTTTTGTAATTTCATTTTTTTTATAATTTTTTTTAATTTGAAAATGTTTAGAATTAGAAAACCCTAGGACAATATTAGGAGGTTCATCTCATATTCTCATTAATAAAAAAGTATTTTGATTTGAACCACTGAACACAAATCGGTAATTGGGTTTACTCCATTAGATTTAATACTTTTGGCAAAATATTAGAGTCGTGTTTCACGCAGAATCATAAATTAGATAATCTACGAATAAAATTAATCTCTACGGTGCATATTCTTGACTAAAACAAACCCTGAAGTTTGATATTGTAATTTGTAGAATCATATTACCAGATTTTTATCGCCGATACTCATATTCTTTTTTCGCACGTCAAACGTTGTCTTAGTGTTCTTAACAAAAAGTATTAAATCCAAAGAAGTAAACGTAATTACCAGTTATGGAAGGAATAAACTCAATTACCAATTAATATTTGTGTTTTTTTACCAAAAATTACAAGTTCTGAGTTTTTAACCTAAAAATTTATAGCTTGTCTTTTGAACTTAAAAAAGTTAAAATTTCCTGTGTTTTATAATTTGTAGTCGAATATGAATAAACCTCTTTATGTTCGAGTTTCTACCATGTCCATTCCAATTCCTCCTGAATGGCTAGTTTTTGTCGGAAAGGGAGCAAGAAAACTCAGTCTCTAGTCTCTAGGTTCAAAAGAAAAGTCAACTTAAATTTTGATATATTAATTTCAGCCATAAATACCAATATTAATTACAGTCTTCTTCAATTTCCAATGTCAAATAATTAAATCATCTAGCAATGAAATAAACCTAATGAAACCCCACCGTCTCTAATAAATCAACAATTAATACTCATTTGACTTAGTTTAATTAATTAAACTTTAATTACCATTTTTAATTAAGACCATGTGAAGAAAGATCTAACAATTTTTTCCTTTATATATTATGACTTGGGTCTTGTCTTCAATGTGTATTATATATACTAGTTGAGTTGAGTTACTCCTAACTTAAGTGTGTTGTTCTTGCTGCTTCAGTCATGAACACTCACACTAGAAATGCATCAATGTTATTTTCAGTTTTGATATGTTCTTTGTTTCTTGCTCAACTAGTAGTGGCTGATCAATACGGCGGAACACCAAGTGCACCGCCTCCGTCTCAGGTCGCCGGAAAGGAATTCCCACCCCAAACTTTCTTTTGTAACAACCCAAGAACCAAATGTTATAAACAAAGTATTGCTTGTCCACAACAATGTCCTATGTTGAAACCAGCTAGCCCTAAAGATAAAGCTTGTTACATTGATTGTGACTCAGCCAAATGTGAAGCCGTTTGCATGAGTAAGTAATAATGCTATGATCATGTATATATATATATATATATATATATATATAGCGTTTAATGTGTTTTTATTATTTTCCTTACGTTGGCTGGTGTTTTTCTTGGAATATGTGTGTATTTTTTTTATGTTTGATACATATATACATTATATTGAGAATATGTGGATTATTGTCATTCCAAGAGATTATTGGAAGGGGATTTTTGGTGAGGATATTTTTTTCATCATGTAGATCATTCTCACGAGTAATCAAATCTAGACTCTTACACATATGTTGATTGAATTGAATATGTGTATATTCACAATATAAATTAACATATGATGTATCATAGTAAAAATTCTTAGATGATTTTTGTGAGCATGATCTATATATAACGGAAAACGTTCTTATCAAACATCAACACTTGGCTTCTTTGCATGTACAATTAGATCTTTAGAGTAGGAGACATGTATTGAGTTTTTCTAAAGCTTGCACTTATGACACATGTTAAGACATAAATTTTCTTTTTTTAACTAAGAAATGTTGAAATAGATACAACGAATGTAACTAATTAAACATTTAAAAGTTAAAAGTAGAAAGAATTTATGACTTAACATGTGTCATAAGGGCACATGTTAGAAGGACTCATACTTTTATATGTCCATATATGATGTTAACTAAAATTTTAAATTAAGGAATTAGTTTTGTTTGACTTTATAACTAGGGTAGAATAGTGAACCCTAGTCTTTCCTAAACAAGTATATGAAAGTCAGTCTTTTTATTCATTCCGAATTAAATTTTTTTTTTCTTTCTTTGAAAATTGACTACGATCAACGATAGTCATTACATTTGGCATTGATAAATCAAAAAACAGCAAAAACTAATCTATGTAGATGTATATGTTTTGTAGCTTACTATATCCTTTCTTATAAGGGTGTATTCAAGGACATGCAGATGGTGCCCTTTATATTTCGAGTATTAAGGAGCTTACCAAGTTGGCTTTGACCAACTCAACTTCTATTTTGATTATTTAGTTTATAGTATACGAAGATGTCAAAAATACATACTATATCAACAAAGAAACATGGATGTAGGTTGAGTTGGTCAAGGCTAATTTGGTAAACTCCTTAGTACAAAAATATAGAAGGTTCAATATCCATCTCAAATATACACCTCCCTGTATAGTTTTATTTACTTGCGTGGTCTCTAACGAACAAGATATCACAATTAGATTTATAATCAATCACTACACTCTTTTTTTTCATCTACATAGATCGCAAGCCCAACTGCAAAGGAATCGGTGCAGCTTGCTACGACCCAAGATTTATTGGTGGAGATGGTGTCATGTTCTACTTCCATGGAAAAACAAATGAACATTTCACCTTAGTTTCCGATTTAAACCTCCAAATCAATGCTAGATTCATCGGTCGTCGACCACAGGGAAGATCCCGTGATAACACATGGATTCAAGCTCTTGGTATAATGTTCAATTCCAACACCTTTACCTTAGAAGCAAAGAAAGTAGCACAATGGGATGACCAAGTTGATCAACTTTCTTTGACATACAATAACAAACCATTATTCATTGAAGAAAATCATCTTTCTACTTGGTCTGCTCCTGAGAGACAACTTATAGTTGAAAGAACTTCAACTTACAATAGTGCTATAATCAAATTACCCGGGTTTGCTGAGATTTCAGTCAATGTAGTCCCCGTTACTAAAGAAGATGATCGAATCCATAACTATCAGATACCATCTGATGATTGTTTTGCTCATTTGGAAGTACAGTTTAAGTTTTTCGATTTATCAGAGAAGGTTGAAGGTGTGTTAGGTCAGACTTATCGCCCAGAGTTCGAAAGTCCAGTGAATAGGGGTGTTGCAATGCCAATTATGGGTGGAGAAGACAAATACAAAACTTCTTCCCTCTTGTCTACAGATTGCAAGTATTGTGTTTTCTCTCAGGAGTTTTCGCCCGCTACTTCTTTGATTTTGGATCCTACCATGACTGTGGATTGCACAAGCAAGGCGGGTAATGGACATGGAGTTGTTTGCCGTCGATAGTTGTTGATTAAATTTGTTTTATTCATGAGATATTTGAATTTTCGAATAAGAAGTTTTATTTTTAGTATAATATTAGGATTTGAGAAACCAAGAGGTTTGTAGGAGGTGATGAGTTTATTTTCAGCTGATGATATTCATTTTATCAAAATGTAATTTTAGTGTGTTTTAATGATGAAAAAACAATATCTGTATCTAAGGACCACTTCAATTATTTTGCAAGAGCATTTGTTTTCCTCTCTCTATCTAACGATTTTTTCTCCACCGATCTTTTTAACCGTGAGTAGTTTACCGGCAAAGGGATTCCAACTGATTTGGAAAAAGCAAGCAACGATTGAAAGATATTCTGTGGAAGATGTTTTATGCTTTTTTAAGATCTTCTCCTTGAAATACCGTGTTCGAAATTATGTAGTTCTTGAGAGATCAGTTTTGGGGATACAATTTAAGAAGATGCTAAAGGAATCAAGCAAATGACATGAAATTCAAATAAACGGTAATCAACACTACTAGATATTATGGATTCACATCGCGAACGTTCATGAATTCACCATCAGGGCATTACAGTGGCAAAAGGACATCGAGAAGACGAAAGGAAAAGAAAATTTTATATTCGCTCAAACAACTTCAGTCTGACAGTCTCGCACGCTTTCCATTTTTCTACTTGGTTCATCATTCCTACTTATGTATACATTATAATAAAGTTTATGACCTTTAGGGCCGTGTTATTCGTGATCTTTAGGATCTTTTCATTTTGTGACTTTTAGGGTCTTTTTATTTAGTTTTTGTAATGTTGAACAGTTGTACTCGTTTCTCTTCATATATATTGTACTTTACGTTTGTAAGTTCCGTGTTGTAATTTACTTCTGTAAATCTAAATTAAAAAGGGAGATTTTAAAAGGCCTCCCCGTTTTTGTTAAAAGGCCTCCCCATGGTTTCATTGACTTAGTAAAAGACCTTTGACTTAGCTTGGTTAAAGGGCCCCCCTCTTTGAATGGGTGAAAAAAACCCCCTTTAAATGTGTATCACCCACATTTTCTCTCCTCCATCTCATTTTCTCTCTCTGCCACATCATTTGACCACGCCACATCATCATCTTCTCAGGCAGGGTCGCCGGCCGGCCAAATTTCCGGCCGGTGACCTTCAAATTTTTTTTTTTTTAATTCTCTCTCTCTCTCTAAAAACAATTTTTTTTTTTTAAACTCTCTCTCTCTCTCTACAGATCTAGAGAGAAAGAGAGAGAGCAGATCTATGTCTGTTCGCAGACCTTCAATGGATCTGCTCTCTCTCTCTACATAGATCTGTAGAGAGAGAGAGTTTAAAAAAAAAAAATTTGTTTTTAGAGAGAGAGAGAATAAAAAAAAAATTAAAATTTTTTGAAGGTCGCCAGCCGGCGACCCTGCCGGAGAAGATGATGATGTGGCGTGGTCAACATCACCGGTCTTGGGTTAAGTTTGACCTAACGGCGTTAACTTTGCCGTTAGGTCAAATATTGATGAAGGAGGTGCTCTTTTGTAGAGGGGGCCCTATAACCAAATGGGTTATAATGAGGGGCGCTTTTAGCGGGGAGGCCTTTTAACAAAAACGAGGGGCCTTTTAAAATTTCCCAATTAAAAAACCAAATTTTTTGTGATTTGTTAAGGGCTGCGACCAAACAAGACTTACAAGTCAGGGAGTGTGGCACAACTTTTGCTTCTTTTGCAACTGTTTGGAACTAAACACAATTAAAGGGCTAGGCAGGTTGAAGATGGTATTTGTTTTTAGTCTAATCAGATATGCTTGTTTTTCTCTGTTTTGAAATTTATGACTCATGGCCTTGACTAGCCTGAATGGATGACTGCGAACTCGTTGATTTGTGGGTATTTGAGTATTATTGAGTTGCAGGTACTAAATGCCAGAAGAAGCTCAAACTGAAACAGAGAGAAAGCCTCAGGATCTGAGGCTGATGGAGGTGGAAGAAACTAGTAGTGAGGAAGAAGGGATTCTTGAGCAAGAGGAGGAAGATGGTTGATGGATCATTACCGAAGCATGAGGTAATGATCGTCTTTCTCCTTTCGCACCAGCAGCTAAAATTAAAGATCCAACTGATCCAACTTGAGCCATGCAGAGTGTCCTCACAGGAGCCCTAATGTACTTCATTGTATCGTAGATCGCTAGCCCATTACTGACGACTCCAGAGGTGGAATTGATATACATGGTGATAGGTTTTGATGGATTTTGATATTCGGGCAAGAGAAAACGAGAAACCACATCTGAAGCTGTTTCGTCGGAGATTTCACCACTGATACAAACGATTCGTTCTTTGAGAAGATGAGACAAGACATCGTTAGCTCGTTCGCCTCTTGATTTGGGTTTGGTTACCATTGGGAAAAGCTGCTTCGAGAGTCTGTTCAACATCGCTAGCTAGGGTTTGTTTTTTGGTATGGGATATTGAGAGAGTATAAGAAAAGAAGAAAGTGTATATTTGTGTTGTATTAATCTGATAAAAGACAGATTAAAGTATTTATAGGCAAGTCCACAAGTGTGATAAAACAGAAATTACTCAACTAACTCACCACTAATTCTCAACAAACTTTAACTTATAACAACTAATCTAACAGAATTAGTTACTAACCAAAGCTGACTCAGCTAAATCAGCTAACTCAGCTAACTCTAACATCATTAGGTGTTAGGGCCGGCCCAACCCTTTGGTCTACCATTTGGAGAAGTCTCTGACTTTCTCTTTTGTGTCTTAGGATTTCAATTAGTAAAATCAATTTGGTTATCTTTTTTTAATAAGATTAGTTGAGAGATCATTTTCTTAACTTTTAAGAGAGGGAACGTTCGATAACACCTACTGTTAAATTTGTGATCATCTAACTCAAAATCAATTGATAATTATTGAAGAGGGCCTAGACCATATATGCTTGGTTGCTAGATATCTCTTCTCCCGTGTGGGACTATTGTCACGCACCCTGTCACTTGTGACGTATTTCAACCTAACACGTATTTTTCTTTCTTTTCAGGTGACGTGGAGCACGTGTGGGCATACACTCTGATACCATGTTACGTTTGTTATTTTACAACTCAAAACTAATTAGTAACTGAGTGGAGAGGACAAGGACATTGTATGTTTGGTTGTCAGATTCCCCTTCTCCCATGAGAATATTCTCACACCTACAAATAATGTGCGACTATTTGAGACTTCGAATAACAGAAAAAATCTATGCCTTAGGGATTGTCTTTACTTTTGGTCCTTAATTGTAACATCAAATCAATTTGCTCAAATTGAATTATCTGTCTTTTAAGAAATATCTAACCTCCATGTTGGACTTAATTAAGATATGTAACTTAGTACTTAATTGAGTAACAAGCTGGTTTAAAGACGGAATTTAATATGAAATTTGGTATTCAATTTAATACTTAGTTAAACGCCTTTGATATTACTTAATTCACATTTTCATTTTCATCTTAATTCTCTAAGCAGCATTACTCATAGTTTATATTTTGGAAAGCACAATGTATAGAAGTTCCTTTTTCGAAACAATCAGAGTCTTTAAGGTGATTTTTTGTTTATTAAGTGTTTAAGTGCTATTTTTTGTTCACTCCATTCCAACCTAACTTTTTCTTTTTTTTGATATTTTTTGTTTGGCGAGGTGATCAAATCGTGCAAGTTGAAGCTATAAGATATTGTAACACCTACACAAAATACCTCATCTCAAGAAACTTACCAAACAAGACCTACAATGGCCTACTCACATGGAAACTTTGGTTACTTATGCTGGACTATCAGTGTCTTTGTTCTTC
>BEHA01006717.1:47933-58787 GCA_002897215.1 Eschscholzia californica subsp. californica | reverse complement strand
GGTTGTTTTATTTTTCTTACCCAAAATTTTAATGAGGAAAATGGAGAAGAACAATGTACACCCAATTATTGAAGCGTAAGAAACGTAGTAACTCTCTTCCATTCTACTTTGAGGGATATGAGATCCTACAGACCTATAAGGAATTGAGGGAAATAAAGAGAAGTAGTATGAAACTTATATACTCCATAGTTTTTTAATTAACAAGTGTTTGTGAAGATGGTGAAGAAAATGAACCAATAAAAGCATTTTTTTGCAAATGGAGTATAAAAATTAATCATGGACATGATTATGTTGGTTGTGGAATTCTACTTAGTTGGTTCTCTATGAGAGATTATTCTCAACATAGTCGTCTAAGTTGTCTATATACCTAATGAATAGTATGTGTAGCAATTGGTTTTATTCTCTGTGGTCTTCCATCTCAAATCCGATGTCTACAAATTGAGTTGCCATTTGACATGAGTTACTTAATTCCTGTAACAATCGTGGTCTATGTAGGACTATTCTCTTCTAGTATATGTATTATCCTTAATGAGCTAGTTCGGCATGATAATTACACGACATGTCCACTGAGCATTTGATCATATGGCATGTGTATTTCGAAAGAATGAAATAAACTCAAAAAGTAGATTGTTTATAACATGTTATATTCCAACTAGCTTTAAGGGTATGAAAACGAATCTTAAAGACCATGACAGGAGACTCTAAAGGTCATAAAAACTACGGTTGATTTGTTAAATATATCTATATGTACATTACTTGGGACGTTTAATGGAGAAGGTAAACTACCATCTTTAAGACTTAAACCCCAAGCATTTAAGTTTGTAGAGGAGATACACATCTATTGGGGCACAATCTCATGTTAGTTTGTGAGAATTTATATGTATATATAGCTAGGAACAACTCTATAGTAGACTATTGTATGGAAACTATTATGAGAATATAAGTAATTGAACTATAAATAGATTGTTCATGTTTTCGAGTATGAACGAAAAGATAGATGAAAGTACCTCGAATATTTGAGTTGATGAAGATGACTAGTTAATCATCAGACCATGTAAGCATAAAGCTGAAAACAAAATCCAACTCCCTCCAAATTTAAGCATAGAAAGAGAGAAATGGGTCATATTGTTAGTGAACTTCTTTGTCTATATATGTAATCCAAATGATGCAATCTCCCTTTACCTGTGGGAGATATATTAGTTTAACTTAAGATTCAAACAAAACCCATAAAATTAGAGAGTGGGGGGGAGAGAAAGAGTGATCTTCAAGTTGAGAGAAAGAAGGAAGGAGGGAGGAGAGTTTGTTGACTAATTTATTAATTAAGCTTCTATTTGATTTAGTAGTAACTAACTTTTGTTTATAGTTTTGTTTAGTTATTATTATATATGAGCATAATGGACAGCTTTAGCTTGAGAGGATATGTTTGACCTTTTGACCTCATCTAGCTTAGCTTAGGCTTAGGTAGCTTGATTTATTAACTACCACTCTACATATTATAACAAACATGGCAACTATTTAAGCTTTAGATTTTGGGTTCCATCAATGGAGTCCCCTATTATCATTCAACCAAAATGAACTTTTTGTGCCATAATACAATTTACAACAACAAAAACAAAAGTTCACATTTCTACCTTAGTTATTTCTCTTATTCCAATGTCACTTTCAATACAACCAGTACTACAAATATACTATATTTTTAAACTCAAAATATTTCTACCTTATTAATCTTCTTGGAAAGGATTTCATTATTCTTTTACTATATTATTATCTTGACATTTATTCAATGGTAAATGTGGTAAAAATAGTATGTAAATTGATACTCTTGTAACCTTGCATTTTTTTCAAATAGTTAACCTTATATTTTTTTTCAAATAGTTAATCTTGCATATTTTTTTTCAAATAGTTACTTAATTTTGGGGGATGAAACATAGCCATGTTTCTAGGTATTGTGGTCAAAACAAACCCCTCAAATCCAGCCCTAACTTCTTATTTTTATTTTTCACCCAATTAAGAAGCTTGTGCTTTGAAAATTGACAGTGAAGTTTTAAGCGTACTTCAAGCGGTACGCTATTTGCCATTGGATCCCACGTAAATTTGATTATATATTTGGTTTGGTCCTTCGTAACTGTGTCAAAGTGTTGCGTTAAAACAAATAGTATTTTTTGTGAAATTTAGACGACAACTTAATTAGTAATTTCCCCATCGAGCCAATTCAAATTAGGCCAGATTTTCAATCTTGCTAAGAAATTGTTCCTTTCCTATTTTTCGTTGAAGAAATTGTTCCATAGAAAGAGAGATATATAACAGTTTCAATAAAGTCACTAGCAGAACCTAGACTCTCGGTCCAAGTAACATTATTTTTCTATTAAGGTCACTCTAAGTTTTAGAGTTTGAGTGTTGCATTGGAGATGCCCTCAGACTTCCATTACAAAAGGAATAGATTATTTACAAGAGAGAGAGAAAAAGATAATCCCACCCATTTAACTTCCTCAAGCTTATTATTTCCCTTGCAATTCTTTTGACGATCTAAATTCTAAGCATTTTCTTTTTCAGGTGATGTGAAACACATGTAGTTGTTAAATGCATCACGCTTGAGTCTAGTTCTTATACCGTGTTAATTTTGTAATCATCAATATCAAAATTAATTAACAATGAACATTGAAAATCTAAACATAATATTTTTTTTTGATTAACAGATCACCTTTGTTTCTATACGAGACTATTCTCACTCATATCAATAGCGACAATGTGTTTTACATTCCTACTTATAATTTTAATAGATTCCTATCAACAAATACTTACGAATATCTACTCGGTTAAACGAACTTATAAGCCAAGCCGGCAACGAAAGTGAGCTAATAAGACAAAAAAAAAATTCTTTTTTTGTGTATGACTAATAAGACAAAATTGATAAATAAAGGTAAGAAGCACCTTGGACTTCTTAGATTCTTAATTATAAAAATATAATTGTCAGTTAAGAGACTTCCCACAATTTCCATTTAAAAATTAATGAAATAGGCATAGAGCAGAGCATGTCTAGTGGTGCAAACACATTCCACATCTCATCTTCCAACTTGTTTAATTTAAAACATAATATCCCACTTAGATTTCCAGCTTTCACGTTTCCTCTTTTAATTCATAATAACTTCTTCTCTACAGTTAGATCTTAGTTGTCATTCCTTGCCATTTTATAATTGGGAGATTTCTTCTTCCACCCTACTATTTTTCTCTATATCACTCCACTTGACTTTACACCTCACTTGCATCATTCCACAAGAATTCAGATAGTGTTTGTTGTTGCTTTTCATTCTATGAATATGATTCATCTAGCTCCCATGAATCTAAATGGACTTCAAATCAATATAGTTCATCTATTCAGACGAGTCACACATCATAAGTAAAATAAAAATAAACATTTTAAAATCTAATATAAGTACACTCATACCTCAAGTTTAAAGAAAGAAAAAAAAAAAAACAAAAAAAAATCGTCAGTAACTTCACATTCATGCTAAATAATTCATTCAAGAATCGCATTGTAAAAACTAGTCACATCAAAACTCACATGAGTTTTTAAAACAACTTATTGCATTTTTTTAGTCATCAATTTACATATAATTTGGAGCGAGTTTTAGAAATTTATAATGCTACAAGTTAATGGGGTTTCTGTTTGGCCCGTAATTTTTCCTGTCTATCCTCCTAATTTATACGAAATATTGAGACAAATCTATTTTTAAAGTTAATGGGTTTTCTCCTAATTTATAATTCAAAACTATCTTTTTAAATATTTTACCTCTCTTGCAACTTTTTTTTCCTTTGTTTCTTTCATCTTTCTTCTTTCTCCTATGAATAATACTTTTCCACAACTTTCTTCATCACTTTCATCAGAACTTGAAACTCTAACAAAATTATCGTTTTTTTATTGTTTTTGTATCTCCTCTCCTTCTTTTCTATCTCATATCCGTCTTCTCTTCCATTTCCATCAGTCATCATCACCATAAAGTACCCATTAACCAATACCGCGTACAAAATCGTCTTTTCTCAAAATCAAATTTTGCGTTACAATAAGAGTTAATTCTGTTTTGGCCCCTATAAGTGTTTGTTAGGTAATTTTGACCTTCTAAGGCAAAAAGCCAACTTTTTGGAAATACTCTAAGGGGCCAAAATTAAATTAATCCTAAAAAACTTTTCAAACGTTTAAATTCACCTTATCTCTTCTTCTCTCCTCCATTTCATCACTAATCTCCTCCACTTCCTCTCTCCCTCTCTCCACCTTACCATCTTCTCTAACGAAGGTCGGCCGACCACTTTTTCCTCCTACCCTTCAAACATTAAAAAAATGATTTCTTCTTCTTTTATTTTCTCTCTCTTCTTGTTCCTCTCTTTTCTCTATCTCCTTCTCTTATATCTTTCTCTCTTTACTCTCTTCAGCGACGGGGAAGATCCCCCTTTGTCGACTATTTCTTTTACCAGACCTACGCTTGGATCTGGAGTTCCAGGTCCAAACGATCCAGTTTCTAAACCTTCAGGATCTGGGTTACCAAACCGCTGGCGAAGGGAGCTCCTCCTATTTATCGGAGAGTGTAAAGAGAGAAAAGATGGAGAAGAGGGAGAAGAGAAAGAAGTGAAGAGACTTATTAGAAAAAAAAAATGCAAATATATTTTTTTCGTTTTGAAATTTGAATGTCGCCCGAAAAAATCGGAATATTCTTTATCGGAAAAGAGGATAAGGTGGAGAGAGGGAGAGATGAAGTGGGGGAGAAAAGTGATCAAAAGGGAGAATGATAAACGAGTTGTATTTAAATGTTTGAAGATTTTTTATGACTAATTACCTTATGGCCCCTAAAGATATTTTCGAGAAAAATTGAAACCTTTTGTGTCTTTGAGGACCAAATCGAATTGCTAGACACTTTAATACCAAAACAGCGAGTTGGTCACAAATTGAAGGTCTTAATCAGAATTAACCCTTATCTTAACTTGACATTAGCTCTAGATAGACAAGTGTAGGCGAGTAGTGGTCGGACAAGTTTTCCATTTTTATATTTCTTGCCAACTTTGATGACATCTAGAACTTGACCATTGATGAAAACTAACATTATGATTGTCATAAGGTCACATGGAAACGCATTAATGGTTGCTCAAATAATTCTCAACAACAAATTATTGTTTTTAGTATCTAGGCATCCATGTTAAACCCTCGGAGCCTATGTTACTTGCATCTTTTATCTAGGTTCTACTACTTGAGGCTTGAGCTTCAAGGTTTTGTGGTGATAGTCCATTTCATTTTTTTTCTTTCTTAAAAATTAAGAAATAGTCCATTTCATTATTTCAAACAATCCCCTAGACTGAAGAACTCTCTAGATATTATATCATTCTCTATACAGAGATATGTACCTATTTGTTTAATTTTGAACTTGGAAGACGACATAGGTGAAATAACGGGTCTCTCCACAAAACGAGCTTCGCATATGGATGGCAATGCCGAACTTGTGGTACAATCAAGTACGGAGGTATAATTCGTGTCTACAAGATACAAAAGAAGATAAATTTAAGAGATGCAATTTTAGCAATTAAAGAATGGTGTATTCTAAAAAAAATACCCTCTTCCCTTATTATATAGTCTGTGTCAGCATACTACTGTAAAACTTTAGTTCGTTCAAAAGTCATAACAATGAAAAAAACAATCCAAATTTCTCCAACTTGCATCAGACCCATATAAATTTTTATAAATTCATCGAAAATCTCCCTCTACTTCATCTAGACAATGTCCTTCAAAGAAAAACAACTAGATTTATGTACATGTTAGTCTAAGGGTTATGTGTGATATACATTAAGCAGTTAACTTGAGAAAGAAACCAAGCAATCCAAACTTGCTTCTTTGAAGCATTCCTCAATTTATTTGTTGTTTCACTCTCACACCAAGATGAAGAAAAATATACTGAAATCATGCAGTTCTTCCAAGAAACCCTTTTTTAAATCCATGAACAAGAAGAAGAAAAGGAATCGGAACGAGCATGTATCAATTATTAAAGGATTTAAGGAGCAAGGGGACATGAAATAACAGAAAAAGAATTAGTTTTGTTAGTTCAAGTATTTAGATGAGATTTTGAATGTCAACATATAAAGTAGTTGGGCTACTAACAGACCACATTGAGAAAGAAATCCTCAACTAGTAATCAAGTTTCGATTGTGTCCTCCTATTGTCTAAATATGAGTCAAGCCGACTCAGAACCCAAATAAACTATCATCATAACATAAAAGGAAACACTTTGTCACTGCCATAGTGACTTATCCGAATCAGCTATCGTGATTTTCAGAAGCTTGTGAGAAGATTTTTAGTCTCGAAAGGATCATCTATACAAAAGTTATTAGTTTCTAATAACGTTTCTACCTATAATCAGAATTCAGAACAAGTGCAACTTGCTTTAACAAAACAAATCTGGTGGTAGTGTCTTGAATTTAGGAGACACCTGCTTGGTTTCAACTTCCAGATGCTGTTTGGTTTGGTCATCAGAATCTCAATGTTCATAAATCATAACTAATAACAAATAATATCATATCAATGTCATTATTGCATTTAAGATAACTGCTATCGACCATGTTTTCCCAATCAACTTGCTGCATTAATATGATAACATGGCAAACGTATTTAGCGAGCAAGATTCGTCCTACATAAAGATATACTAATTTCTACTTAAAGATAATTCAAATTGCAAAATACCAATTTTGACAGGTTATATCGGCTCTTATGAATTTTGGGTAGGGGAGAAAATAAGCAATTTCGAAGAGAACAACTAATATTAAGTCTCGTTCCAAGTTGACAAAGAATTGGTTTGTGTAAAAATGATAGTAGCTTCTTACAGCTTAACAGTTACGCACGGGCTTTTACAGCTTGCTTTGTGGTTCTTTGGCCCATCTAGGTGGGATGATTTTGTATTCATTAGTATGCTCTTCCTCTTTCTTGACCTCCTCTTCATTTAACACATCTTTTGAGAAAGCGTCAGGGTTTGTTTTGATGCAATTCTGTAAAGCAATAAATGGATGGACGCAATCCGAGCCCTACAAAATAGCAGCATATATACTGACTATTAGTATATCAAAGTAATCACCCGATTGAAATACAACCCCATTCGAGCTTATCTTACAAAATGGACCGACTACTCAGACCTAGGTATTCCTCACATGTCACAATAAACACAAATAAACACAGAAAATTGACAACCTTATTTTGGAAAGAGGCACAATCTAGTAAATTGTTCTACTAGGAGGAAGTTGTGGCTGTACATCTACATATGTACAACAAAGATATGTACCACAAGAGAAAAAGATATGTACCACAAGAGAAAAAGATATGTACCAAACAGGGCTGATACAACAAAGATAACCTGTACAATTTGGGCATCGGTGAAACTTGCTGATATATAGGGATGCATCTATGGGATGTTCAATCTCAATTCCCTCGAGCAATATGAAAATCAAACATGTCAACTGCAGCCTCAGTGGCCAATAAACTACCCGTCACTAAGTATCAAATATTTAGAAATTTTTTTTTTTGCAGAGAACCCTATAAGAATATTATTCACCATTGCCAGAGTCCAATCACATCAAAGTTGGCACATGAAAGCCAAAAGTAGGAGGATCACACTGTTTAACGAGTAACAGCCTATAAGTAAAAGCTCACGTTGATATATCAGATATAACCATTCTAACCTTTTCATCAGTTGTACTCTTTAGAAAACAGACAAAAGCCTCCGAGAACTGAGTACCACATGGACCACTCCTTAATTCAGCTATACAAGGGCATTCTAGGGCTTTCTGTGCCTTTGCATCAAGAGACTGAAGAATAGCAAATACATTGAGAAGACAAACTGCAATGAAAGCTTTAAGCTTTTTCAGAAAAACAAGTCAAAACTAACCACAAAGAGCACTGACCTCATTCTCTTCGCCACCAAATGCAGTAGCTTCTGCAAAAGGTAATAATGTTGTGGTTACTAGTTAGTACTATGTAAACACCATAATATTTCAGTATCCAGTAAGAGTGAAGGGAAGAATGCACTTCCTTAGAAGTAAAATCTTAACAAAATATGTAACATTTGAATAAACAAGGACATCAAAATAGAACATGCATCGTAATCAATAATCATTCAAGAGATTTCTTCCGGCATAGTATCATCTTTGGACAAATAAACATTGGGCATCCTTGATGATTAATAATGCGAAAACCATACGACCCAAAAATCCATACCTCTGTAAGAAATTGAAACAGGACGAACTCATCTTAAGTTGAAAATTGGGCCCATCAAAACCAAGACATTTATTTAGCATCAATGCTTGATATTATCTGATTACTTCACGTCTTCACAGTTTTCATTGTAACTTAGCAGTGATTAGCAAGAAGGCTTTACTGCCAGACAAAGGTGTCGCGACTCAACAGTCAAGAATAGTACATATTCAATTTGAGAGGACACAGTAAATTCCAAAATGATATTATATGAACCATATCCATGGCAGATTTCATTGTTATATGATTTATGCTTTTGCTCTCTTAGTTGTGTTTTGTCGGTCGCCACAATTGCGAAAGAATTCAATTAAGGTCTAGAAAAATGTGCTTCGATATTTTTGTATTCCAAGGGAGAGATAATATTGTCCAAAGCTTTCTACTAAGTTTTCATATTGCCATTAGTAATCATTATCATGATGTATCTGTAACTTAATTATATATTTTTTTTAATACTACCACGGAGAATTAGAAATGTCGAAGTAATCCCTAGATGTTACAAATTTTTCAAATATTTCAATTGAAGGGGCCATCTACCTTACTTGTAGCTAAGTACGTGGGCTCGAAAGTCGGGCTCAACTCAGCAAGACTTGAGTTTCAAGCAGAGCGTGTCACTCGCCACAAGGAAGCTGCTCTCCCAGGCAATTTCTTGATATACGTTATACAAATATGTTAAGTTAAAAATAATATTTCTTGTATAAAAAAGGAATAATATGCAGCCTTTGGTACTAATATAATTCCAAAATCCAAAGTTCCATAACTAGAAGAAAAAAGTAACAAGCTAAAAGATCATCAAAACTTAATTGTCTAACAAACACAAGTACGAAGAACTACTAGACTTTAATGTCTTCATCCATATATTTTATACTTCACAACTACAGGGAAAGAATCAACAAAGAAACAACAAGAAATTATCAAGCTCCTGCCAAGTTTGTCAAACTCAACTTGGGTGAGCTCTCCTCGAACTCCATCAACTCTAGTCCAAGGTACTCGGGAGTAACTTAAGGATCACCAACAAAGGTGGTACTTCGAAGAGATATCTCCTAGGATTTGAGTACGGGGGAAGTTGAGCATACATGCTTACATATGCAAGCTAACTAATACCATAACTAGTACGTGCAAATAGAATTTCACACATCGCTTCTCTTAAAGAACTTTCTGTGCCCTTCTTTTGAATAAGGTTCTACGGATAAAATGGTAATCAGAAAGCATATTGAGTTAACATGAGAGGAAGCAAAAAATATGATCACCATACAACATTTTTCAGGTAATTGAGGGGTGCATTGGATGAGACGATGAGTGTTCCCTTAAAGAAGCTAAGAAAACCTTTGACTTTAGGAGAGAGAGAGAGGAATTTGGAGCTTAAAACGAGAACCCCGTCGTCTGAAATTTCGCAAAACACGGAGCATCTAACAGATATAAAAAATCTATGAGAGGCAGGTCAGCGACACAGGAATTATGACTTTACGCGTGACTTGGTGAGGAGAGTGAATAACTGCAATGGCGCATGTGCCTTTACACAAAAAACTTACTCCTATCAGTAAAATGCTAGTAGGCTGTCTAATGGACCAAGAATGGGAAGACACATTGCCCACATTGCATCTTAAGATGGAATTCATGGGACTGAAGTTGCACCAAACAGGATCAAGAAGTACATTTTCCAGTCGATATTGTGGGTCCGGACCTCCTCCCCACCGAATTGTCACCTCCCACAATAACTAACCATATATAAACCAACGCCAGGGAAAACAAAACTCCAATTCATCTTCGTCAATGAAGACAAAATGTATAAATGGATATAATTCATTCCTAGATCGAGAATTACTATTTGGAAATGATTTTCTTGATACCTTAAGTCAGTGTAAAATTGCATGGAAATGTTTAATGTGAGTTGAAAAATCTAGTGAAAAATGTAATTCATCTTACAAATTGTCAATCAAGAAGCACCCTATTTACTACTAAACACAATCATCATCATCATCATCATCATCCCCAAAAAGAGGTGGAATTTTAGTGAAATGCATCAAACCCTTATTGTGTTTTACAGAAAATATAATGAATCCTTTAAATTTTTATCTTCCCCATTGTTCAATCATGAAAATCGAATCACTACAGTTTCATTACTAAGTAGAAGAAACTGAAATCAGGGTTATTATAATTTTTAGAAAGACAAACCTGCAATTAAATCTTCAATAGAAGTTGATGGTGAAGGATTCTTTCTTACAGAAGAAGCTTCTTGGTTACTAGGATTGTCATCAGAGATGTTACTACTCTGACCTTGACCCATCGACAATAAGATCAGTAAATGAAGATTAAAAATTTTAGGGCAAGTGAAACGGATTGCAGAAGAAAGATACAGTAGTAGTTACTCTCTGATTCGTCAGCGTTCGTAATTGGCTACTAAAGGCTCCGGAAGAACCAGTACTAATTCCTAACACTTTGGGAACCACAATTAATGGTTCTCAAAACCGGATTTGGAGTCCCCCACGAGCAAACCTATTTGGGAGCCCGCCCCCAGCCCTATTGCTCCTACACGAGAACCCCTGGGCTGAGCTCACTCAATATCTGTGAGTCCCTCC